>CATIWR010067201.1:0-11799 GCA_949677035.1 Omphalea diandra | reverse complement strand
TATATATATATATATATATATATATATATATATATATATATATATATATATATATATATATATATATATATTACTAAATTTTATATTATGTTAATTAATTTACTTTAAATTTATTTTTTTTGTGTGTGTGATTGAAAAGTTTATTTTATTGCATTCTTTATTATTTAATATTAACATAATTCAATGATAGAAGTTTGGATGAAACTCAAAAATAAATTCTGTTCTCCATATGTCCAAGAGTACAATATCTCTAAACTAGGATAATAAATTTCATTCGAATAATGCTATTCATCCCGCCTATTAGTCTACCGTAATTTACCCGCTAAAGTTTTTTACAATATCCATGTGAAATATACTAGCCAATGCTCTAAAAAAACTCAGGACAAGGCTCAATTTGATCCATATCATAAGTACAAATAGATCCTTTATGTTTTTTTTTGTCCATATACGCATAAATCTCATCAAGTTAAGTTTTTAATCCCTCATCAAGCGGAGCCCTACAATTTGGGTTATGATTCCGTTATCATCAGTTATATTATTACCCAACCAAAGTCATGTTAATTTATCATCTAGAGAGAGAATGGTGCAATAAAAATAAAGAAAAAGAGAAACAAAACAAAGAGGAAAAACTTCTGCGATCAACATCATCCTCAAATCCTAATTCTATCCAACCCCAATCCACATAAACCTAATCACTTTCCAAGCCGATTTGCTCCCAGATCCAACAATTCCGACCTTTAACCATCGTCGCCATTGCCACCACCATCACCACCACCACCACTGACAATCCCTCACTAAGATGACCACCTTGCATTATACTAAAGCCTCATTTTCCACACTACTGTCTCACCCTCCTCCTCTACCTTCCACTCTTTTTCTGTCAAACCTAAAACTCTTGTCGTTTTGCCAGTCGAGTCTTCAAAACTGTGGTGGGTTTTTCATAAGGTTTATGTTTTTATCCATTTTTTTAGTTGCTCAAAGAATGAGTGAAATTTTCTAGTTGGATTGTTGAAGTTTTGTACTTTTGATTTGGTTGCAAACAAATTGGGGGAATTTCCAAGTTTGGTTGATGAAGTTTTATTCATTTTTTTTCCTTTGGTTGTTGAGAAAACTTGAGAAAAAATTTCAAGTTTGATTGCTAAAATTTTATTTTTCATGTTTGGTTGTTAAGCAATTGAGAAAAATTTCCAAAGTTCATTCATAAATTTTCATTTTTTCCTCTAGTTTGACAACAACAAAAAAAAAATAAAAAGAAGAAGGAAGTTTTCAAGTTTAATTATTAGAGTTTTTTTTTTCTTTTGCATTTGGTTGCTAAGAAAATGTGCAAATTTATATTTTGATTGTTGAAATTTTGTTATTTTCTATTTGCTTACTATGAAAATTTTTGAATTTTTCATCTTGTTGGGTTCAAATAGTGAATTAGTTGTGGGCTTACATTAGGAAGAACAATCTTCATGACCTAAGCAATAAAATGAAAATCATTTACAATGAGGAGCTACATCTAGTTTTTTTTGAGAATGATTGTACTGATATGTTCAAAAAATAAGTTGTTGGCCAAGCATATCATTCCACTTGAAGCCACAAATATGGTTATTTTCTAGTGTTTGATTATGGATTTTTACTATTTTAGTTATTTTGTGACTTGAAATTGTGAATGTTCATGTTTTGGTGGATATTATAGCAATAGGCTTTAAGAAACAAAAGGTAAATGAAGAGCTAGTAATGCCACAAATTGTTTCTACTCCTGTTCCTTCTATGGCCATATCTAAAGGGCTTGCAAATTTTTTTGGCGTAGATGTGAAAGAGATGCTCTAATCATAGGTGTTTAAACGACTATGGGAGTACATAAATGTCAATAATTTAGAGGTAGCTTAGTAGTGAATCTTTTATCTGATGTTCAATGGAGTTCTTATATATAATGATGTGTCTTTTGAGAAATATTTGTATCCATTTTTTATAAAGGAAAGAGATGAAAATAAATTTGAAAGGGAACATATTAATTATTGTTGCAAAAATATTACCTTGTAAAATTAAAAAGTTCTACTTAAATTGCCAAGTCTTCTATTTCTAACAGAAGTTGTTTCCGTTCTTTGGCTCCATTTAAACAGAGGCTTAAAAACTTGATTTAACGAGAATTTGTGCATTTATGAACCAAAAAAAATACATAAAAAGGCCAATTTGTGTTTATGATAAAACATTAGGGGCTAAATTGAGCCTTTTTCCAAAAAAACTCATAAAGGTTATCCAATCTCATTCCAAGCATGTGGGGGAGAGAAAGAGATAAGATGATAATATCGACCATCTTTGTGTTTGTTTTTTTTCTTAATTGAAATTCAAGCGGGCAAATTGCAGTAAAAAAGTGGGATGAATAGTGTTGGTCTTTGTGCACCAAACAGGGGGTTGAATTGGTGAAAATTTTGAATTGTGGAGGAAGCACACATAATTAAAAGATTAGAGAAATAGTAGAAGAAAAATAAAGACAAAAGATTTATAGTGGTTTAGATATTAACTAACCTTACATCCACTCCCCAATTTACCAATTAGGAGTTTCACTAAATCATCAGTGTTTTACAAGGTCACACTTAATTTAATGTTCAAGCTCACACAAAACCTTACAAGTGTTTTTCCAAGGCTCTCACTCAAACCTTATATAAGTGTTTTATCAAGGAAAACTTTCAAACTTATACAGGAGTTTTCTAAGGCTTACTCTAAATCCCAAATAAGAGTTTTCTATATAAAGGCTCACTCTTAGTGCAGCCCTAAAATGTTTAAAGCTTACACCAAACTATGTACAAAGAAATAAAGTTATGAGAAGTAACTTTGTAGAAGTTTTGACATAATCAATGGTTATCCTCTTGCATTCAAGTCCATTTAGTGTTGTATTTATAGACTATAACCACAAAATAGATGTTACAAATAAAACTATTTTCAAATCTCCAAAGTATGCTAGGAAAATTCTATATTTGTTGTTTGTTAGATGAAATTTACGATCGCGAGATTCACATAACAACTTATAGTGGTTCGGGTCTAATCGACCTTACGTTCGCTCCCCAATTCTCAGCAATTGGGTGTTCCACTAACTTCAAATGGTGTTTCTAAGCTCATACCTAACTTTTACACTTGTGTTTTTAAGACTCACACAACAACCTTTACACTTGTGTTTTTGAGGATCACACGACAACCTTTACACTATGTATTTTTAAGGCTCAGACAACAACCTCTCTTTAGTGTTTTTACAGGCTCACACTACAACCTTTACAAATGGTGTTTATGTTCACACTAAACAATCACTTAAAGAATATAAAAGATTGAGTAGCAAAATTGCAAGAGCTTGGTTACAAATTAATGAATTCTCTTGCATTTACGTATGTTTAGTGAGGTATTTATAACATTTTATCCACCAAAGAGACGTTGCAATAAAACTGATAACAAATCTCTAAAGTATACTAGATAGATTTTGCATTAAATGCTTATCAGGCTTCATTCGCGGTTACCACTACTCTTTTGTGGTCGCGATTTTCTAATTTCCATACGGGAGCCCAAAAATGTGGCAAAAATCTTCGTTTGTGTCTAATGGCTAGTCCACGTGTCATCTTCTCATTGGTTCACTAGGAAAATATAGCTGTTAATTTTCACCTGCTCACAAAAGTAATGATCGTGATTATTCTTGTATAGGCAGCGACTTAAGATGCGAATTCATCTGTAAAAAATGTTTATCTTCTTCTTCATGATTCACGGTTGCTACCCACAAGTTGTCATCATGATTTTTTTCTTCCAACGGTCACTTGGGACACTTGTCATGCTGTGGTTGTGGACTTGATTCCCTCTTAAGTTACTTCAAAATTCGTATTTGCAACTGAGGCATGACATACACTGCGAATTTGTCTATGACTTTAGCACTCCTATTTTTGGATGGATCACGACAGAGAAGTGGCCTGCAAATTCACCTGTCTAATTTTTCAACTTGCCTTAATCTAGGTCGCGGTCAAGATATTTGAAGTTGTAGTGACGAATTAGGAGGCACTTTGCTTTCTTTAGAGATTATGGACTCCATCCAACTTTTAATTTAAAGACTAACAAAAAAACTGCAAAACAACACTTAATTGAAATATTAGAATTGATCAATCTCCTTTGTCAAGATCAAAAGAGGTTCAAGTCTTAGGATTAACCATCCTAGTCCAACATTCTCTCCCTTTTTGATTTTGACAACTTAGATTGATCCAAAGGGAAAATAATGTAGAAATATGAAGTTGGAGTCAAGTATGATTCAATGAATACTTAAGGTAAAATTTCCTAAGTATAATAGTTTGAGGCTTACCCTCAACTTATGCTATTTTTTGCAAATTATTTTCTCTTGGAAATTATTCTCTCCCTCTTAGACTTAGATTGTTTCTAGTTTCTATCTCTCACCCTTTGGCAAGATCAAAAAGTGGGTGTAAAGATAAAAGAGAAATGAAACAAACATAAGTGTACATAAGGAGCAAAATAAGAATACAAATTATAAAGATAAAATGCATTAATCACATAAGATAAGAATTTGCAAAGAAATACAAATTTATTTATTTATAACTGTGGGATCACAATAAACACAAATAAATAACAATAACACAAACAAGGAAATACAAAGGATCCCTAATCTATAAGGTTGGAGAATCATCGTCATCTCCAAAAGTTTCTTTCTCTTGCTCATGTGTGGCTCCTTCTGCTTCATCCCCATCTTCAACTTCTTCATTGTCATCTTCATCTTATGTATCTTCAAATTCGGTGTAGTTTGGAAGATGACAAAGAGGAACCCCTAACTTCTCTTGAAGATCCACCATGTCACTATGAAGATGTGAGAGAAATAGGAATCTCGTTTTCATCGTTCTCAACATCTTGTCCAATTTTTGATTGATGGTGGCAATAGACAATTTGGACTTGGGTTTAGGTTGAGAAGGAGGGACTAGAATTGCTCCTTCTTTAATGTGGAGCCTCTTTCTCTTAGATGATTGTGAATTTTCCATTTTCTTGGCCCCAAATGTACCCAGGGTGTAGGCATAAGTATCCGGGTGTATGGCTTTGGCATTTACTAGGTAAGGTCAAGAAAATTTTGGGAAGGAATAAGCTTCTTGGTGATGAATTTTTCTTTTTTCTCATCAAGGGCTCCAACGAAATGATATATGACAGTGATGTGTGAAGGCAGAAGGAATTGACTCTTTGGTTTTGTACTCATGTGGATCAATAGATCCATAAAGTATCGACCAGTTTGTATGGGTTTATTTTTGACAAGGCAAAAAAGGAATGGCAAGTCTTTTTGGGACACTTTCTCATTACCATCACCTCCATGTTGATTGAAAAAGTGATGATACAGTGGAGTATCCAAAGGGGTAGAGATTTGATATGTTTGGCCAAATAGGAGCGAGGGTCATGTTTGGTTTCTATAGAGATTTTCTAGCAAAACTCAGAACAAATAACATCAAGTGCGGAGATTATGAAAAGGATGTTTTCTTCGACTTGTAAACTAAAAAAAGAAGAAAGTTGTTCAAAGGTTATGTAGAAAAGATCGCCAAAGGCCCAAAATACTAACTTGTATTGACTCGCGGGAGATTCGGCTTTGCGACTAAGTTAGACGGTGCATATAAATTCTCATACAACTTATTCGTATCCAGGTTTATCTCAGAAGATGAACTCGTTCCAGCCAAGATTGGAGAGGAAAACACGAATTTCATTATTGATGCCTAAGGTTTCTAATAAGAAAGTGAAGGGGATCTTGTTAGGAAGGATAATCTTAGAGGAATTAGCTTTGTATCTTTCCTTATCCTCCTTAGTAACTCCCTTCATGAGTTGGAGTGAAGGGGGTGCAGAGGGTTGAGCCACTCCTTTTCCTTTTTCTGCTTTAGAGATCTTTTTTGGGGCCATTGCAAGCGATAAAGAGAATTTGGAAGGATTCAATACTTAAAGGTAAGGGAGTTAGAGAGTATGATGAAGTGATGAAAAAGCATTGTTTAATAAAAAGCCATTGAAAAGACATACAAATGGTTTAATGAAAAGTTGGAAACGATTGGCTATCAAATCACTTAATTGCCAGGCGGTTACCCAAATTCGAGTTCGCGAAATCATGAGTCGCAACTGTGAATTCCAAAAAATTTAAGTAATAGATAAGTTTTTCTCGGGAATGTGCGCCTTAACGGTCAAAAATTTGAAAAATTGACCAAAATTTATGATGGAGCGAAAATTGAGTGATCGCGAATTGATGTTTGGTAGCCGGGTGATTTGGACTTGTAATTCGCAACCGTGAAGGAAGGATAACAACTGCGAATTATGAGTCAGCAAGGATAAAAAAGAAAAACCAAGTTTTGAAAGAATCAAAAGTGTGATCCACAAGGAAAAATCCACTTAGAAAATATCAAACATACAATTAACAACCAATACATAGCATTCATATATAAGATTAAAATTTTCACTTTAGAGAGCTTCCACCAAGCATTCCCAATTCTCTGTTAATGAAGTTCTTTCTTTCTTCATTTAGAGGTTTAGTGAAAATATTTGCAAGTTGATGATTTGTGTCAATAAATTCTAACACAACATCACCCCTTTTGCACATGATCTCTAAGAAAATGATGTCTAATATCTATGTATTTGCTTCTAGGGTGTTGGATGAGATTCTTAAAGAGATTAATAACACTTGTGTTATCACATTTAATAGGAATGTGATCAATCACTTTGCCAAAATCCTTCAATTATTGTTTCATCTAAAGAACTTGAGTGCAATAACAACCCGCAACAACATACTCAGCTTCCGTGGTGGATAAGGCAATCGACACTGGCTTTTTACTAAACCAAGAAACTAGGCATTCTCTTATAAATTAGCAAGTCCCAAAGGTGATTTTTCTATCTAATAAGCTACCCGTATAATCCATATCTGAATATCCTGCAAGACCAAAGGAAGAATCCCTAGGATACCATAACCCTAAGTGAATTGTGCCATGTAAATATTTAAAAATCCTCTTAACAACATTCAAATGAGACTCTTTAGGAGAGGATTGGAGCCTAGCACACATACAAACACTAAACATGATATCTGGCCTAGAAGCAGTAAGATAAAGCAGAGATTCGATCATACCTCGATATCTCTTTTCATCTATCATTTTGCCCGATTCATCTTTATCTAGCTTGATGGTACCGCTTATTGGGGTTTTACCTACCTTGCAACCATCCATGCCAAATTTTTTGAGTATCTCCCTTGTGTATTTGGCTTGGTTGATGAAGATCCCTTCCTTGGATTGCTTGATTTATAGATCGAGAAAGAACTTGAGCTCTCCCATTATGCTCATTTCAAATTTCCTAGTCATATACTTTGCAAAATCCTCACAAAGAGATTCATTAGTAGCACCAAAAATGATATCATCAAAATATATTTGAACAATTAATGTGTCATGTTTATGCTTTTTAACAAATAGTGTGGTATCTACCTTTCCTTTTTCAAAATCATTTTTCAAGAGAAATGAACTAAGCTTTTCATACCAAGCTCTTAGAGCTTGTTTCAAACCATATAAGGCTTTGTTCAATTTAAAAACATGGTTTGTAAAACAATGTGACTTAAAACCATGAGGTTGTTCAACATAGACTTCCTTCTCAATGATTCCATTCGAAAATGCACTTTTCACATCAATTTGAAAAAGTTTAAAATTCTTGTGCCATGCAAAGGTTAAAAGAATCCTAATGGCCTCTAATCTTGCTACGGGGGCAAAAGTTTCATTATAATCTATGCCTTCCTCTTAGTTGTATCCCTTAGCAACCAATTTAGCTTTGTTTCTAGTGATGAAACCTTGCTCATCTAACTTATTCCTAAGCATCCACTTACAACCTATAATTAGGTGTTCTTTAGGCCTAGGGACAAGTATCCCATACCTTATTTCTCTCAAATAGGTTGAGTTTCTCTTGCATATTAAGTACCCAACTCTCATCATTAAGAGCCTCATCAATTGATTTTGGTTCAAGTTGAGAAAAAAATACAAGATTATTATCTAAAAGATTGAGTTGAGATCTAGTACTTACACTCTTAGATGTATCACCAATGATTAAGTCCTTGGGGTGATACTTAGAAAATCTCCAATCCTTGGGTAGATCTTGGCTTGGCTCTACTTGTTGTTGATGTTGTTGGTCTTCATTTACTTTTGATGAAACACCTTCTTCCTTATCTTCTTTTCTTGTAGAATTTTCTAATTCCAACTTTTCGAAGTCACCTACAAGATTATCAACAAAAACACCTTTTCCAAGATCAAGTTTCCTAGATTCATCAAAAACAACATTCATAGACTCTTCAACTACCATTGAACTTTTGTTAAAGACTGTATATGCCTTACTTGAGGTGGAATATCCCAAGAAGATACCTTCGTTGGTTTTTGAATCAAATTTCCCAAAATTATTGTTGGTGTTCAAAATATAGCACTTACATCCAAATACTCTGAGGTATGATATCTTGTGTGTTCTACCATTCCATAACTCATAAGATATTTTATTGAGAATGAATCTTTTAAAAACTCTATTTGCAGTATAACATGCAGTGTTAATGACTTTGGCCCAAAAGTAATTTGGTAAAGAATATTCATTGAGCATTGTCCTAGCCATTTCCACCAATGTTCTATTTTTCCTCTCTACAACATCATTTTGTTGTGGTGTTCTAGGAGTTGAAGAATTATGAAAAACTCCATTCTCCAAATAATAATTTTCAAATGACTCATTTTGAAATTCCTTTCCATGGTCACTTCTAATAGAAGATATGGAGTAACCTTTTTCATTTTGAACCCTTTTTGCAAAACTTTTAAAAGCATCCAAGGAATCATTTTTATGAGCTAGAAAAGATACCAAGTAAACCTAGAATAGTCATCTACTGGGACTAGTGCATAATGTTTTCCACCTAAGCTAGCACTTCTAGTGGGTCCTATCAAGTTCATATGAATAAGTTGAAGGGGTCTAGTTGAACTTACAACATTTTTAGCTTTGTAAGTGGCATGGTGTTGCTTCCCCATTTGGCAAGGACCACATGTCTTGTCTTTGGAGAAATTTAGCTTGGAAAGTCCTTCCACTAACTTTCCTTTAGATAGGTTTTGAAGAAGATCCGTGCTTGCATGTCCAAGCCTTTTATGCCACAACCAAGCTTCATTGCTCAAAGACACAAGACACTTAAAAGATTGGTTAGCCAAATTGTCTAAGTCAATTGAATAGGTATTGCTTTTCCTTTCACCCTTGAAAATAACTTCATCATTCACTAAAGTGGTGATTCGACATTTCCTAGGATCAAATGTGACTTTGTTACTCTCAACAAATTATATTGTAAGCCACTAACTAAAAGAATATTATCAATTAAAGAGCAACCATTCTTACCAATGGTTCTAATGCCAATTACTTTACCCTTGACATTGTTACCAAATGTGACATATCCACCTTCTTTTTCCTTTAATGTCGTGAATAGCTTTTTATTTCTAGTCATATGCTTGGAACATCCATTATCCACAAGCCAATTGTTTGATTTGGTGGCTGCCACACTCCCCTACACAACAAAAGTAAGTTACCTTTTCTTAGGTACCCAAGCATACTTGGGTCCTAGGGGGTTAAAAATTGAAGGGTCCTCTAGTTTGAAGTGAGCCTACCTAATATAACAATGAATATTGATGTGTTCGAATCTCATGCAATAATGGCATTGGAGTTTAGACTTGTGACTCTTTCTCCTATGCACATGTTTAGTATGAGTAGGAGGCTTTCTCATACCTTGACCATGTGAATGCATGCATGTACATGTATGATGAGTAGGAGTAGAGAGTTTCTTATGAGAGTGACCATGTTGTTTGTTGTACATATAAGCATGGTTAGCTCTTTGAGTCTTGGCTGTAGAGCTTGGCGAAGCCTTTCCTTTGCCTTTAGGCTTAGGAGGCCTATTGCTAGGAGCACTCTTCTTCCCAATTACCTCAACCTTTGAGGTTTGAGGTTCTGATGCTCTAAAAAAGGTGGTTTGAGATGATGAGGAGGCTCTATTGAAGCCTAGACCATGTCTAATTAGTGGTGGTCTTTGTGATACAATTAATGTGTCCAAAGCTTCTTTTCCTTTATGGAAGTTGGAGATTGAGCTTCTAAGCTCAATGACTTCTCCCTTTAAAGTGTCATTCTCCTTTCTTAGTAAAGCCATTGAAGAAGATGATGTAAAAAGACTATCCATAGATTTTTTGAGCTCATTATTAGATGCTCTCAATTCTCTTACAATGTCATTAAAAGGTTTATAATCATCCTTTAATTTTGTACATTTTCTTTTATAAGATTTTGTTTGTGACTTGTATTTGTCACACTCATGGTTAGAGCCTCTAGAAGCTCTTCATCTATCTCATCAACTTCAAAATCTGAATTAGAATGAGAAGAAGTACTTACCTTATTAGTAGAATTTTCTTGTGCCATGAAACAAATATTGACAACTTCTCCTTCTTCCTCTTCTTCACTTGAGTTGTCATCTCAAGTGGCTGAAAAGCTCTTTTTCTTCTCTAATTTGGGACATTCATACTTGATGTAACCTTACTTGCCACATTCATAACAAGTGACATCGTTGGATTTTTCTCTTGGACTAAGAGTTGTCTTCTTGAAACTTTTTCTTTCTTTTCTTCTTTTGATCAACTCCTTTGTCCTTCTTGAGAGCATTGCTAGCTTCTTTTCTTCCTTGTCACTTTCTTAATCACTTGAGGTAATTTCTACCTCCTTCTCCTTTGTTGAGGATTTAAGAGCCAGAGTTCTTCTTTCTTGTTCTAGTTTATCTCCTTGGCCTCTTAGTTTCTTCATTTGCTCAACTTTTTATAAGGCTAACTCATGAGTTAAGAGTTTGTCTATCAATATGTTTGTTGAAACCTTCCCAATCTTTAGATTAGACTCTTAGATGCTGCACACTCTAGCATCAAATTTATCTAAAGGAAAAGTTTTGAGGATTTTTGTGTTTACCTCATAGTTTGTGAGTCCTTTCAAATTTCTTCATGTTGGTGACGATAGATAGAAGCCTATTCATCATTTCAGTGATGCTTTCATTATCTTTCATCATGAATTGCTCTCATTTCATCACGTACATCTCCAGCCTACTTGACTTAACTAGTGTTGTGCCTTCATGGTAGTTCTCAAGTGTCTTTAAAATGACATGTGTTGTTTGACAATGTTGCACTCTTCCAATCTCTTCTATAGAGAGAGAGCTTAGAAGAATGACCATTGCACTTTTGTTTCTGCTATTTGATCTTCGATGAGCTTCAACCCATTCTTCCCTTGGGATAAATTCTTCAATTTCATCCACTACCTTAGTGGGTGACTTTCATTCTTTGACAACCACATCCCAAAGGTCCACCACATCTGTATCAAGGTAGATTTCCATTATATACTTCCAATGAGTATTGTCGGATCCATCAAAGTAAGACTTGAGGTGTGAATGGATTTCTTCTTGTGCCATTAATCTTTTCTCACCCAATTAAGGCTAGAATGTGAGGCTTGGCTCCGATACCACTTGTTGGCCCTAGGCACCAAGAAGGAGGAGTTGAATTGGTGTATAAAAAAAATTAGAGTAAAGAGATAGAAAAGAGTAGAGAAAGAGGCACATGATTTATAGTGGTTCGGGTATAATCGACCTTATGTCCACTCCCCAATTTTTAGTAATTGGGTGTTCCACTAACTTCAAATGGTGTTTCTAAGCTCACACCTAACTTTTACACTTGTGTTTTCAAGGCTCACATAATAATCTTTACACTTGTGTTTTTGAGGCTCACACAACAACCTTTACACTATGTGTTTTTAAGGCTC
>CATIWR010067187.1:0-32618 GCA_949677035.1 Omphalea diandra | reverse complement strand
GGTTATAATTCTTATTTTAATGATTACAACTAAAAGGTTAAATAATCTAACTTTTTTGCAAGAATTTCAAGTTTAATCTTGTAGGCCCCTCATCCTATACCTCAAGAACATTTAAGCAAACGTTGGAAAGTTTCCCAACATCTGAAAAGAATAAAATTTAAGTGGACAAGTCTTGGAGTTAAGTAAGTGAGTTTAGCACTGCCACTGAAGGTGGATGTCATGTCAACAAGTACAACAATTAGCATTGCAGATAGCTAATGACAATGGAAAAAGCTTAGAAGAAATTGAAAAGATTAGATAAGTCTGCTATAAGTCCTAGTAATGGTGGAAAATTTTGTTAATGACAATTGAAGATACAATAATGAGTGTTAAAGATCACCGATGCTAGTGGCAAAACATAAATAGATTTGGCTCACTCTTTATAAGTTCTAATGATGGTAGAAGAATGATCCAATGGGCATGGAATTAAAACTAATAAGCATAGGTAGAATACCATAATCATTAAAGATTATTCTTGATGAAACTCTAGTGACTAAAGAAAGGATCTTAACAATGGTTGTCATCAAAATAGGGCACGAAAAATCCCCAATAACTATTGAGAATTTCTGCTCAATGATGTTGAAGAAGATATGTACAAAGCTTGAAGTTAATAACCATTAAAAAGATCACAATGGGCAATAAGCGTTGAATCATCCTAATAATAATGGATAAGGATGACATTATGGTGCTCAATGACAATTAAAGCAAGACCTAAAGTGCATTAATCATTTAATGACAATGGTGATCACTCCAACATCTATTGATAGAGTTCCTAATGGCTAAATTGATAGGTCTAATAATTTTCTCAACATAAGTACTAGCTAATTTTGTTCCTTCCTCTATATAAGAATTACAATTGTGAAAATCAATATGATATTATTAAACCTTATAGGTTCCAAGTTCTTGTTTTGATGATCACAAATAAGTTTTAAGACTAAGTATTTACCCAAGATGTTTGCGTTAAATCCTATAGGTATATCACTTCTTTAAACCGTGATGTTTGAAGAAGATTTTATTGTTAGCACACTCAAGCTGAAGGATTTAAGGTTGAAATCTCCAAGTGTTAGAGAGTGGAAGTCAAAGCAAACTCAGCTAAACAATCTAACAACCATTACCTTTTTACAATAAGCATTGGAAAAGTGCTCTAGTTTGTGTTAGCTCTTTTGACCTCACAATGAGCATCATGTTTTTACAACAGGTGTGCAAATGTGTCCAACGGGTTAAGATTTCCATTAGGCAATAAACTTGTTTTGGAAATTCTGAAAAATAAAGCATGAAGCTCACACCTTCTAGAAACCAATAATCGGCATTGATCATAGTCTAACGAAGATAGAAAACATATGAAAATGGCTAAGTTTACTAAAGTCACCATCAAGCTAAAAAAAACTTCATAATAGGCATTGAACTTATAATCAATGATCACAGTATTTGTCTAATAACCATTAGATAAGAACTAGATGGATAAAAGGATAAAGGCCTCGAACCACCATCCTCTAACAGTTAGCTCTAACAAGTGTATCAAATAAGATAAATGACCATTAAAGTCAAAAATCAATTGTCAACCAATGGTCTTTGTGAAATTCAACAAGGGTAAATGTATTAGTAACAGGTATGGAAATCCATCAAGACAGTTATAATATGAAGTGGTAGTTCACTCTCCAATGACTAGTTTCTTATTTCAGCTTATAAAAGGAATCTTACTCAACAAAAATAGATAGGAGAACTATTCTATTAAGTGAGTAGTCCATTATGAAAGTGATTCTCAATAATAATAATAAAAAAAAGGTTGTTACATTATGAACAAAGAGTGATCTAGCATTTAAAAGAGATTCATTTGTCAAGCTTACAAGAGTACTATGTAGAGTTATCTTGAAAATAGAGTTTGAAGGACATTCTTCTCGAGAATCTTCTTCACATTCTTAGCCACATCAAGCATACTTTGTGAATGTACTTTGATTGTTCATTATTACTTAAGTGAGAGGGTTTTTCCTTCTTCTAAAAGTGTTGTAATTTTGCATGAGGAAACTCTAAGTTAGGAAACTTTTGAAAATAACATCTTGTGAAAGGTTTAAGGTAGTACCTAAAAACTACTTTGGGCTAAAGTTTAAGTAGTACTCATAAACTACTTGTAAAGGCTTGATCGTGCCTAGAAATCTATCACTTGTAAAGGATTGGTAGTGCCTAGAAACTTACTATTGTAAAGGTTGCTGATAGTACCATAAGTTATCTAAATAGTGAAGTCTCTAATAGAGATACTAAAGGATAGAACGTAGGAAAGTTGTGTCGAACCTCTATAAACTTTGTGTGTTGACTCTTCATTTATTTTTGTATTTAGTTTCAATTTATAAATTACCATTACCCTATTCAACCCCTTTTAGGGCACCAAGGGACAATAATTGGTATCAGAGATAGTCTCTTAATCATTGCTTATGTATATAGAACAAAGATCATGGCAAGTCAAAAAGAATCACAATCTATTCACAAGCCTTCATTTTTCAAATGAGATAATTATAGATATTGGAAGAATCATATAGAGATCTTCTATAACAGTTAAACCATTGACTTATGGGACATTATTAAGGAAGGAATAGAGGTTTCAACAAAACTAGTTGGAGATGTTCTCATACCAAAGCTTTCAATAGTGAATGGACTGCATAAGGAAAAAAAAAAGTAAACTTTAAAATAAAAGAGCAATACATTTTCTTTTTTGTGCAATTCATAAGTCTCAATATGATAAGCTACAAATGCGTACATTAGCTAAAAAGATATGGGACACATTGCGGACTCAATATGAAGGAATTAGTGTAGTAAAGAAGAAAGAGATATATATTCATGCATATAAGTATGAAACATTTATATACCTACCTGGTGAGATTATTACTAAAATGTATAATAAGTTTATAGACATTATTGGTACTCTCAAGAACTTGGGATAGTCATATACAAATGAAGGCATGGTAGCAAAGATTTTAAGAACACTTCCCAAACATTAATAAAAAGCTAAAAAGACAACTATAAAGAAAGTCAACAAATTGGAAGCTACGTCACTTGATGAGCTTATGGGGAACTTAATGGCTCATCAGATCACTCTTGAGAAGTCTGCTAAAGACATGCGAATGAGAAAGAAAAAAATTGGCACTAAAAGCAAAAAAGGTACGCTCTGAAACTCCTTTCACTTCTTATTTACTAACCTCTTCCTCTTCTAGTGATGATAAAGACCATAGTAAAATGAGCATCTTGCCTTCATCAACAACCCAATAAAAAAAATTCCTTTCAAGCAAGAAGGTAAAGATGATAAGAAATTATAAAAAAAATAAGCACTAAGAGTCAACTCATTTGTTATGGATGCAATGAAAAGGGGCATATAAAACCCAATTGTCCTAAAATCAAGAAAAGCAAGTATCCTTCCTAGAAATAAACCTCCAAGAAAGGAAATAAAGTATATAAAGCTACTTAGGGTGACAATAGTGATTCTAAACCTAGTAAAGATGAGACAAGAAAGGAATTTCCTAAACTTTATCTCATGGCAACTAAGGAATAACCAGATGAATCCTCATATGAAGATGCATCTAGCAGTGATAGTGATGATGACAAATAGGTAAATCCTTTTGACTCCTACTCTAGAGATAAGTTATACTCTATAATTGCCAAACTCACTATGAGCGTAGAGACTCTCATGTCCAACACCTTTTCCATTTAAATGTCAAAAAACTCTAGCAAAGAAGGTAGTTCTCATAGTTGAAAATCGTAAGCCAAAGGAAAATCTTAACAAGTTCACTAAAGGAAATGAGAAGTTAGGCTCCATCTTTGAGGTTTAAAGGAGCCCATCCATCAAATATGGATTAGGCTATAATGCCACTACTTCAACTATTCTTTCCACTTTCAAAATAGTTTTTGTTAATGACAAGGAAGATAGTGTTTCTAACCCCACTAGGATGCCAAAGATTCCCAAAATGGTAAATGCCAAAATTATTAGTACAAAGGGAAAGTCTTAACACAACCACACACAATTGAGATATGCTCCTATTAGTGCAAATCATGCCTATATGTACTATTCTCACTAGCCTAAGAGGGAAAGTTTGTAAAGACATAAAACTTGGCAAAACTATAGGTATGCATGCATACAACATAAGAGAGTCTATCACATGAGATACACTCCTAGACAAATTGCTCAAATGAGCAACAAGTATAAAAGACATTGTATGCATGTTCCAACAAGAAGTAGGATGCCAACCTACTTTGATGGTGATTGTTTCTATTATGGCATGTAGGGCCACATAGCCTATCATCGCTAATCTAGAAGTCATTATAAGTAGTTGGTAAGAGCTAACCCCCCAAGACCTAAAAAGGTTTGGGTACCTAAGAAATAACTCTCTTTATTTTATAGACATGCTTGAAATCTTAGGTTAGGAAGCAAGACTGGTACCTTAATAGTGGATGTTCAATGTACATGACAAGAAAAAGCAAGTTCTTCGCATATTTAGAAAAGATATAAGGTCTTGGAAATGTATCTTTTGGAGACAATGGCATAACCGAAATTGTTAATATAGGTAAAGTTGGTAAAGATGTTAATTCTCCCATCCTTGATAAATTATTGCTTGTTAATGGACTCAAGCCTAACTTGTTAAGTATAAGTTAGTTGAATGATAAAGAACACAGAGTCATGTTTGAGCCACAAACAAGCAATGTATCAAGGATGAGTGACAATAAAATTGTGTTCATTAGTATAAAAAGTTCATAATATTTATGTCATTGATTTAAACTCTCTTGCTAACCATATTGCATAATGTTTAGTTTCAATAATAATGGCAAAGAAAGCTAGGACATGCTAGAATGGAACTCCTTAATAAGTTAAAGAGAAATAACTTAGTTGAAGGCTTACCTAAAATCAATTTTACAAAAAAAAGGCGTTTGTGAAGAATGTCAAAGAGGTAAACAAATTAAATCCTCTTTAAAGGCTAAGAATAAGGTAAGCTCTACTAGACCAATATAGTTGCTTCACATGGATCTTTTTAGCCCTACTAGGATAGCTAGTTTAGGAGGCATGCATTTGTCATAATATATGACTACTCTAGATATGCTTAGGGTGTTGTTCCTCCCACATAAGGATCATGTTTTGATGCATTTAAAACCAAAAGGATTTGAAAATCTCTTTTATTAGAAATGACCATGCTGGCAAGTTTGAGAATGCTAAGTTTTATAGCCTCTATGAAGAGTATGGTTTCTCACACAATTCTTGACTCCTAAAACTTCAAAACAAAATGGTGTGGTGGAAAGGAAAAATATAACTCTTCAAGATTGGCTAGAACCATGTTGAATTAGTATAATCTTCCTAAATATTTTTTGCCAAAAGCTATGAATACTTCTTGCTATGTCTTAAATAAAGTCTTTGTAAGACCCTTGTTGAAGAAAACTCTAAATGAGTTATGGAATAATAGGAAGCCCAAGATTGCATATTTTAAAGTTTTTAGTTGTAAGTGTTTTATTCTAAACACTAAGGACAACTTAGGTAAGTTTAACTCCAAATCTGATGAAAAAATCTTCCTTGGATACTTTACCACTTGCAAAGGGTATAAAGTTTTCAATAAAAGAACACTTATTGTAGAAGTGTCCATGCATTTTGTATTTGATGAATCTGACCCCACTTCTTTAAGAGTAGAAGAAGATGTTGATGATTTTATAGGTCCTATGAGTGAGCTAAAAATTAAAGAAGATCGAAAGATATGGATAAGTAACAAAATGAGAGCAACGAAAGAAATGAAGCTTCATCTTTTCCACCCCTAAGTGAAGAAAGCAAACTCAACTGGAAATGAACTAGATTTTCATGAAAGATCACCTAAAAGAACTCATTATTGGTGATCCATCAAATTCAATAACAACTAGATTATCTTTTAGAAATGCATGTACTAATCTTACCTTTGTATCCCTTATTAAGCCTAAAACCATAGATGAGTCTATTAGAGATGAACATTGGGTTCTTACTATGCAAGAAGAACTCAATCAGTTTAAAAGGAATAAAGTACGGACCTTAGTTCCTAGACCACATAACCATTCCATTATTGGAACCAAATGGGTCTATAGAAACAAGCTTGATGAGCTTAGGACCACTATTAGGAACAAGGCTCAATTAGTAGCTAAAGGCAATAACCAAGAAGAAGGGATTAACTTTGATGAGGCTTTTGCACCTGTAGCTAGACTTGAAGCCATTAGAATTCTCTTTGCATTTATATCTCACATGAACTTCAAATTGTACCAAATGGATGTCAAAAGTGAATTCCTAAATAGTTATTGAAGAGGAAGTTTTTGTTAAATGACCTCCTAGATTTGAAAGCAATTCCTTTCCAAATCATATGTATAAGATCCCAAAGCAGTATATGGCTTGAAGTAAACTCCAAGAGTTTGGTATGATAGACTGAGCAATTTCCTCATAGAGAAAGGTTTCACTAATGGATTGATAAATATCACTCTAAGAAAAAGAATGGGGATATCTTGTTAATGAAAATATATGTAGATGATATCATATTTAGTGCCACTAATATATGCTTATGTGAAGATTTCTCTAAAGTAATGGCAAGTGAGTTTGAGATGTGTATGATGGGAGAATTAAATTCTTCCTTAGGTTGCAAATCAAACAAGGAAAGGAAGGCATCTTTATAAACCAAGCCAAATACACAAAGTAGCTAATCAAAAGATTTGGCATGGATAATAACAAACCTTATAAAACACTAATGAGCATTAATATTAAACTAAACATAAATGAACATGGTAAGTGTTGGCCCTAGTGCATTAAGAAAGAGGGGTTGAATTGGTGGCAAATTTGAAGTTTTTATTTTGGAGGAAGTACACAAGAATGAAAGATTTAGAGAAAGGGTAGGAGAAGAATGAACACAAGAGTTTTATAGTAGTTCGGGTATTAACCAACCCTACATCCACTCCTCAATTCACCAATTGGGTATTTCACTCAATCTCTAGTATTTTACAAGTTCACACTCAACTTAGTGTTTAGGCTCACACCAAACCTTACAAGTTTTTACCCAAGGCTCACACTCAACCTAGTATTTAGGCTTACACCAAACCTTACAAGTGTTTTCCAAGGTTCACACTCAACCTATACTAGAGTTTTCTAAGGCTCACTCTCAAACATATGCAAGGTGTTTAAAGCTCACATCAAACTATATACAAAGAAATAAATAATTGAAGTTGAGAAATAACTTTGTAAAAGTTTTGGCACTACTAATATTTCTTCTCTTACAGTTACATTGGTTTGGTAGAGTATTTGTAGCCCACATCCATCAACGAGATGTTACTCTAAAATTATTAGCAAATCTTCAAGACGTGCTAGGTAGATTCAGCATTAAATGTTTGTCAGGCTGAAGTTGCAGTCGCTATTGACTTTTCGCGATCATGAATTTCCAATTACGGTTGAAAAATCTCATTTATGTCTAATGGCTAGTGCATGTGGCAGCTACTCATTGCTCCATCAGGAAAATATAGTCATTGCATTCTAACTACTCATAAAAAGTCACAGTTGCGATTCTTCTTTGTACAAGGAGTGACTCTGGACACGAATTCTTCTGTTTGAAAGACAATGTTCTCTTTCTTGAATTGCCATCGCTACCAACAATGTTGCTCTCACAAATTTTGTTCTCCAATAGATACTTGGGACACTTGATATGCTATGATTGTGGACTTGGTTCCCTCTTCAATCACTTTGAAAGTCACAGTCGCGACTGAGGCGTGACACATACCGTGAATTCATCTGTGATTTAACCAAGGCTCCTTTAACTGATTTGTGATTGCAAATTTGTCTGTGAATTCCTCTAACCTAGCTTCATTCATTCCTATAACAGTGTCGTAGTCACGATTTAGGGGATACCGACCGTGTATTTGTTTGTTATTCTAAAAGATGGAGATTTTGACTTCTACTAAAGATAACTCTTATAAACTGTAAAAACAACACTTTAAAAATTACATTAGAACTTTCAATCTACATTGTCAAGATCAAAAGAGAGCTTTAACTTAGGTTTGAATAACCTAGTCTAATAGTAAGAATGTGGACCAAAGGTTATACCAAGGATTTATTAGTAGTTTACTTTATCTTACAACCTCTAAACCCAATATCATGTTCAGTGTTTGCTTATGTGTTAGATATCAATCTAATCCTAAGGAATCACACTTACATGTTATAAATCACATACTTAAATATCTTATCGGTACTCTCAACTTAGGATAGTGGTATCATAAAAGTTCTTTTTTAAATTAAACGCATATTCTAATGCTAATTTTATGGGTTATACCTTCAATAGAAAGAGCACTTCAAGCACATATCAATTACTTGGTCAATGTTTAGTGTCTTAGAGTAGTAGAAAGCAAAACTCAGTTACTTTGTCAACTGCAAAAGCTAAGTATGTTGCAACTGGCCTATGTTGTGCCTAAATCCTATGGATGAAACAACAACTTCTAGATTACAAAGTTGATGTAAAACAAGTTGCTATTAAGTGTGATAGTACTAATGCCATAAATTTGTCTAAAAATCTTATTCAACATTCTAGAAGCAAGTATATGACATGAGACATCATTTTATTAGGGGTCATGTGAACAATGGCAACATTATGTTAGAATTTATTGATACTAACCATTAATTGGCATATATTTTCACTAAAACTCTTTGTGATGAAAGGATACAATTCATCAAAAGGAACTCGGTATGATTGATGGAAACACCTTGTGATAACATCGAACAAGTTTGTTTCCTATTCAGTTTACTTATGGTCATTATTGTATATGTTCTTATTCGATCACTTTGAAGCTTTTTGATTCAATGACTAAAGTTTTAATTATCAATGGTTATGATTAACCTGTCCAAATTTCAATTGAATTCATGATTTTTCATTGAATTTGATTGATAATGTTCATCAGCTAATGTTTAGTGGAATAAATTTTCACATTTTTATAGTTTATTCCTATTAGAATCCAAGCATTCCCATTGAAATTAGCATAATAATAGTCCTAATGTATTAGAAATAATGTCTTATAAGTAAAAAGTGAAGAAAAACAAAAGATATGAGGAAAGGAAAGAATGCATAGCCATGTGGTCTAGGCACATAGTCGTGCACCTCAACACTCCAACCAGGCAGTAAGGAAGTGAAGTGCATAACCAAACACACATAGCCATGCACATTGAAAGAGTAAGGTGGCTACATGTAATTAAAGGCATGCACGGTTATGTCTCGATAGATGCACATATGTGGGCCTCATTAATCATACAATCACAAGAAAAATAAGAGAAGGATTTTTTTCCTTTTGAAGACATGAAAGTTCCATCTTCTGAAAGCATGACTTGAGCATGATTTAAAGGAAAAAATTAACCAAAATTAAGGCACGAGAGATTGAGCAAAGGAAGAGAACAACATGCAACAAACTTCCAATAAGAAACTAGAGAGAGAAAAAGGCATAAGCAATCAAGGAGATTAAGAAGAAATCCATGGCTACTCTTAGGCCCAAATTGATTGCCTTGCTTTCTTCTTTCTATTTCATTATGAACTAAATTCTTTTTAGCTAGGGTTGTAAATGGATCTTGTATGACTTATATTAAGTATTCTTAATTTAAGTCCATTTAGTTTCTTTTATCCTTTGTGTTAGCAATTGTTAAGTGATTTATGACATTTATTAGATGATTATTAATTATATTCATTTCTACAAATTGAGTATTGAGAGATGTTTTTTGTGGAATGGAACTTTCAGTAACTCCCTTGTTTTATTTTACGTTAGGAGACCTTGATGAAACATTGCTATCCTTGAGGTCTTATTATTTGAGGCAATTGTATGATGTTTAGCTTTTATGTTGAGAGACTATTAACTTATGTATTTGTACGTCAATTAGTACTTGAGAGAGATTGATTAATCACCTTAGTGATTCGATAGTAGCATATAATGCAAGAATCAATTAGATAAGGATTAGGAACCCAATAAAAGGTTGTCATGGGAAGTTAATCTCCTAGCCATTCTCATCCATTGATTATCTTTTATCTATATTTATTATTTCACTTAATTTTCTTATTTGCAATTTCATTCATCAAATTTTATTGATTCTCTAGGCAATATAAGATATAAGATAGTACTTAAAACTCAATCCTTAAGGGAATGATATCCATACTCATAAAGTACACTTTATTACTTATGACCTGTGAACTTGCAACTTAGGGAATCTTTTATAGGATGCACCTATCATTAATTAAGCTTTAAGGTTTTTCAAAATGATTGTTTAATTGAAAAATTGGTTTTAGTTAAGTTTTTTATTGAGGAACATTTTCAATGCCCGTTTCAATGTTTCCCATAACAGTTGAAATATATATGAAGTCACTAATTTGGAATTGTTGGATTCCATGATCGTTGTGAACTACCAACAATTATTAGCAATATTTCCATTGGTCGTAGCAAATCTGACACCATTATTGAATGAGCAAGTTGCAAAACTAGGATCATGTCCAATGGTCATTGTCTTTATTGACACGACCATTGAGCTCCTTCAATGGTCATATTTTTTTTTAAAAAAAGGTAAGTTAAAAAGCTATTTAAACCCTAATTTTAGTTATTTTTAGTATATGCTCTTGCCTTGCATCTTTTACATCTTTCTCAAATCTCTGTTGCATAATCACACTCATCATGGCACCTAAATCAGTTCCACCAAGAGATTTAAACAAGCTGCTATAACATAACCATCCTATTGGCATTTGAGCACCAAAAGAGGGGTTGAATTTATAGGAAATTTTAAACATTTGAGGGAAGGTTTGAGAGATAAAAATAGAAAAGGTAAGAGAATAGTTAGAGATATAAGATTTTATAGTGGTTAGTGTGTTAACAAACCCTACATCCACTCCCTAATTCTTCTAATAGGGTATTCTACTAACACTAAATGGTGTTTTCAAGCTTACACCAAACTTTTGTACTTTGTGTTTTATGGCTCACACAACCTTACTACTTGTGTTTTAAGGCTCACACAAAAACCTCCTAACTGTTTTTCAAAAGTTAACACTTAACCTACATAAGATTTTTACAACTAGGCTAACTCATAAACCCAAAATAATGATGCTTAATGCTCACACCTAATAATACCAACTCACATATAAGAATTAAAGGTTGAGAAACAAAATTGCAATAGTTTGGATATATTCAATGTTATTCTCTTGCATTCATGTCTATTTAATGGAGTATTTATAGGCAACAATCACTAAAAAGATGTTACAAACAAACTATGTCTAAATCTCCAAGTCATGATAGGCAGATCTTGCATTAAATGCTTGTCAGACTGATTTTGTGGTCTTGATTTCACTTCAAGCATTAAAATTGTTAAAATAATGATGGAGAACCTTATTTGTATCTAAAGACTAGTCCATGTGGCACACTTATATTGGTCTTCCAATAAATATAGTCATTATTTTCTTTAAGCAAAATAAAAGTCATGGTCATGAAATATTTTTCTCTGAGGTGCAATTGCCATCTCAAATCTTTTTATTTTACAAGGAAATGTAGCTCCATCAAATTGTGGTCTCAACCATTATGTCATCCTTGAAAAATTTTGACAAATCAATGGCTTTCTAGGACTTTTGGCATGCTCTAATCATGGACTTGATTCCCTCCAGGAAAATCCAAAAGTGGTAATGGGAATCTAGACATGACTCTTACCGTGAATTCGTCTGTCATAACTTTGCAAAATCCTTGGCAAGATAGTGCTTATGATTTTCATTGTGAATCTATCTACACCACCTTCCATTCTTCTTACAAGATTGTGATCACGAATTTGAAGTTCTCTCTCGCAAATTAGAACGTTTATCACAAAGCTTGAGATTTATACTCCCATTCAACTTTCAATGCAAACCTATCTTAAAAATTGCAAAAACAACACTTACAATTGATACTAAAACATATCAATCTATATTCTTAAGATCAAAAGAAAGTTTTGACCTAGGTTTGACCAACCTAGTCCAACAATCTCTCCCTTTTTTATTTTGACAACTTAGATTGATTGTGAAGAATAAAGAATGCATAAGTGTGAAGTTAAGATGGTTAATAATGTTTAACAACTTAAAATACAATTAAACTAAGTTAAATTGCTCCCCTCAAATTATACTGGTCATTAATCTTGCTACCACAGGTTCACTTTCCCGCTTTATCAAGATAAAAAAGAGTGGATAATGTAATTATAAGGATAAGTATAAAGTATTAAGGACAACTATAGAGGGAATAAAAACTTGAACTTCTATTAATAACAAAGCAAATACAAATGAAATTCAAGCATAGAATAAATAATAAAAACTTGTAGGATAACAAATTTAGGACAAATACAAAAGGAACATAAATATAAAGGAATTACAAGCCTAAGTAAGAAAAACTAGATAAGTGGAGAGATGCCATCATCATCAGTATCTCTAACTTCTTCACCTCTTCCTCCTCTTTATGCTTCATCTCCTCACTTTACATCTTGGTCTTGATCTTCCTTTGGTGTATTATTCTAATCCTCAAAGTCTAGGTGATGGAAAGGTGTTCACCTTCTCTTGAAGGTCAGCTAGATCACTATGAAGGTAGGAAAGAAGAAGAAATCTCTTTTTGATCATGCACATCACCTTGTCCAATTTCTTATTGATGGAAAAGAGAGAGATGGTATAAGTTTTATGTTTGGCTTTAGGTTTAAGAGATGGAATTAGTTGAGCCCTCTCCTTTATCACAAGCCTCTTCCTTTTTTGAAGCTTAAGTTATTTCTTGCTTCTTTGCCCTAAGAGACCTACCCCAAGGTGTAAATGTAGGTATTACGATGGATTGCCTTGGCATTAATCATAGGGCAAATCAAGGAAGTTTTAAGAAGGTAAGTATTTTTAAGTGAGGAATTATTAATTTTCCTTATTAAGGACTCCCACATACCTATATATGGTTGTGACATGAGAAAGGAGGATAAATTGGCTTTTAGGTTTGTACTCATATGAATCAATTGAACCACAAGGTATCATACTGTTTGGATTGGCTTATTTTTGGTTAAGCAAAACAAAATTGTTAGGTCTTTTTAGTAAACTTTTTCATTCCCATTACCCTTAATATTTACAGAGAAAATGATGATTCAGTGAAGAAGTAAATTGGTATGGGTCTTAATATATTTGACCATAGATGTTTTTTATTCTTATATGGTTTTAATAGAAATCTCTTACTAGAATTCAGCATAGATAATATCAAGTCCAGAGATAATGATAGGAATATTATCTCCCACTTGAAGGTTGAAGAGACAAGAAAGTTAGGCAAAGGTTATGAAATAAGTGTCCCTAAAAGCCTTAAATACCAAACCATATGCACTTATTTTTTATTCGGCCCTTTTACTCAACGTAATGGTGCATATGAATTCTTAGACTATCTCCTTATAGCCTAATTCATCTTGAAATATGAATTCATTCTAGCCTAGATTAGAAAGAAAGGTATAGATTTCTTCCTTGATTTCAAATGATTCAATGAAGAAGGCGAAAGGGATTTTATTAGCTTGGATGGTTTTGTTAGATTTTACTTTAAATATTTCTTTTTCTTCCTTGATTATCCCTTTCATATGATGAAGGGGGGAAGGGCCTTGAGTTTGGACAATGCCTTTCCCTTTCTCTACTCTAGTTAGTTTCTTGCGTGCCATGAAAGATTGAAGTTGAGACAGTTTAGAAGGATTGAGAGAATAGATGAATAATAAATGAAGAGTAAAAGGTACATGTGGAATAGAAAAGTGTTAGGATGACTAAAATAGGCAAAAAAAATTATCAAAAATGGTAATAAAATGGTAACATAAGCTATAAATGAGGATTAAACAATAATTAACAGTCAAATTAATCAATGTCTAGCAGCTACCATAATTTGCAATCTCTATTAGTTGGTCGTGACCATTAATTATGAAAATTGCGAGTAACATATAAGATTCCTGGCAAATTGAAGGTGTCAACGATCAATAAATTTGAATAAAATTCATTGTGGCGATCTAAATCACGACAGCAAATTGAGAGTTTGACAAAAATCGATAAGTGCCTATAAATAGCAATCACGAATTATAAGGTAAATGAAAATTAATGAGAAATAAGAATTAGCCTTTCTAAATGTGATCAAATTATTGTAATGATGAGTAATCCAAGCAAATTAGCATAGAAAAGTGTAATTACATAAATAATTAATACATCCAAAGCATTTAACATACATAACTATCAATCACAACATTCAATCAATCAAAATAGACAAACACAATGAAGAATATGAAGTGAGATCAATTTTCACCCTAGGAAACTTCCATCTAGCATCCCTAGTTCCCTCTTGATGAAGTTCATCCTTTCTTCATTGAGGGGTTTAGTGAAAATGTCCACAAGTTGATGATTAGTGTAAATAAACTCTAACACCACATTACTGTTTTGGGCATGATCTCTAAGAAAATGATGTCTAATGTGAATGTGCTTACTTTTAGAATATTAGATGGGATTATGTGAAAGATTTATTGCACTTGTGTTGTTACATTTGATGGGAATGTGATCAACATCTTTGCCATAATCCTTAAGTTATTATTTCATTCAAAGAGCTCAGGTGCAATAATAATATTCTGCCATATATTCCGCTTCGATGGTGGACAAGGCAATTTGTCTACTTGCCCTCTCATCTTTTTCATTTCCTCATCCTTTTTCAAGGCTAGCTCATTAATGAGAAACTTGCCTATGAGGACATATGTTGGCACTTTTCCAATTTCTAGATTTGACTCTTGAATACTACATACCATTTCACCAAACTTTTCAATAGGTAAATATTTGAAAATTTTAGTGTTTACCTCATGATTGGTGAGTACTTTACTAAATTTCTTCATATTTATGGTGATGGGCAGGGGTCTATTCATCATATTAGTGATGATTTCATTATCTCTCATCATGAATAGCCCCTATTCTATCACATACATCTCTAACCTGCTAGACTTCACCAAACTTGTGCCTTTATGATAATTTTCTAATGCTTTCCAAATTCCATGGGCAGTGAGGAAATGTTGTACTCTTCCAATCTCCTCCCATAAGTAGGAGCTAAGAAAAATTGTCATTGCCCTTTTGTTTCTCCCATTTGATCTTATGTGAGCTTTCACCCATTCCTCGCTTGGGATCCATTCTTTACTTTCATCAACCACCTTAATAGAAGGCTTCCATTCTTTTGCAACTATATCTCATAGATCCACCACATCGCTATCCAAATATATCTCCATTCTATACTTCCAATAAGTTTTTCAGATCCATCAAACTACAACTTAAAATGGGCATAGATTCCTTCTTATGCCATTTGACTTTACTCACACAATTAAAGGTTTTAATGAGCCCTTACTCTGATACCACTTGTTGGCCTTTGAGCACTAAGAAAGGGGTTGAATTGGTGGGAAATTTTAAAAATTAGGGGAAGGTTTTCAGAGATGCAAAGAGAAAATGTAAGAGAAATGTTAGAGACATAAGATTTATAGTGGTTCGGGCATTAACAAACCCTACATCAAATCTTCAATTTTTCTAATTGGGTATTCTACTAACATTAAATGGTAATTTCAAGCTTACGCTAAACATTTGCACTGTGTTTTATGGCTCACACATAACCTTAAAACTTGTGTTTCAAGGCTCATATAAAAACCTATCAAGTTTTTCTTCAAAGACTCATACTGAACCTATACAAGAGTTTTACCACTAGGTTAAATTGTAAACCCAAACAATGGCATTTAATGCTCACACCTAACAATACCAACTCACATACAATAATTAAAGTTTT
Organism: Omphalea diandra; assembly: GCA_949677035.1. Lineage (NCBI taxonomy): Eukaryota > Viridiplantae > Streptophyta > Magnoliopsida > Malpighiales > Euphorbiaceae > Omphalea > Omphalea diandra. Next base: position 16,787 of record CATIWR010067187.1, on the reverse strand, counting down.
GAGAAACAAAATTGTAAGAGTTTGGCTATATTCAATGTTATTCTCTTGCATTCATGTTTGTTTGGTGGAGTATTTATAGGGAACAATCACCAAAGAGATGTTACAAACATACTATGTCTAAATCTCCAAGTTGTGCTAGGCAGATCTTGCATTAAATGTCTATCAGACTGATTTCGTAGTTGTGACTAATAATTTGGGATTGGATTTCATTTCAAGCATAAAAATTGCTAAAGTTGCAATAGTGAACCTCATTTGTATCTAACAACTACTTTATATGTCACACTTGTATTGGTCTTCCAAGAAATATAATCGTTGTGTTCTTCGAGCGAGACAAAAGTCACGGTCGCTAAAATTTTTTCTTTAAGATGTGATTACCATCGCAAATCCTTCTATTTAACAAAGAAATGTAGCTCTATCAAATCATGGTCTCAACCACTATGTCATCCTCATGAATTTTGACAAACCAACAGCTTTCTAAGACGCTTGGCATGCTCTAGTCATAGACTTGATTCCCTCCAAGCAAATCTAATGTCATGATCACGAATTTAGATGTGACTTTTACCGCAAATTCATCTGTCATAACTTTATAAAATCCTTGGAAAGATAGTGGTTGCAATTTTCATCATAAATCTATCTGTACCATCTTCTTCCAATCTTCTTACACGATAATAGTTGCGAACTTGAAGTTTTCTACTGCGAATTAAAATGCTTTTCACAAAGCTTGAGATTTAAACTCTCATTCTACTTCCAATGCAAACCTATCTAAAAACTGTAAAAATAACCCTTAAAATTGATGTTAGAACATAGCAATCTACATTGTCAAGATCAAAAGAGAGTTTTGACTTAGGTTTGACCAACCTAGTCCAACACATCATTCTCGAGATCTAGCTCAAAAATAGAGGAAAACCTAGCTTTTCTATTAGTTTAAAAGAAAAAGATGTTATCCCTTAGTGCCTTAGAAGAGGATTTGAATAGGGTAATGGCAAGTATTAAAAAAATATAACAAGTGCTGAAATAATGAAGATTCAAAACAACCAATTTATAGAGGTTCAGCATAACCTACCTACGTTCTCTCCTCTATTATTCTCACTAGAGTCTTTCATTATCTACTGAACTGTTACAAGAAGACTTATGGTATTACTAAGACCATTTCCCAAAGTAGTTTATAGGTACCACCTTAAACCTTTCACAAAGTATGGTCTTAGATCTCCTAACCAAAGGTTTTCTCAAACGAAATTACAACTCAGAAAGTTAACAAAAACTCTCTCACTTAACCAATAAACAATTCAGAATACACTTACAACGTATCCTTAAATTGGTTGAGTGTTTTAAGAAAAAGTCTAAAAGTTGTTCTTCAAACTCTGCTTTTAAAGATAGCTCTTACAAGTTTTGACAATGATCTTCTCTTGTAAGATAGATCACTTTTGTTTCAACCTTTTTATTCAAAGATAGCTTTCACTATAAAAGTACTCATTTTTTTAAACATTTTTTCTTTTTTGTTTCTATTGTGATAGGGTCCTTTAATAAGCTAAGACATGAAACTAGCCGTTAGAAAGAAGGTTATTACTTCATATCACCAGAGTAGACATTCAACGCATGCTGGACATTCTCCACGCCTATTGTTCAATCATCAACTCTATGATTTTCAAACAAAACACAACTTCAACTGTTGTTAGTACTATCGAGATGCCCATTGCAACTAGTTGTTAGAAAGAGATTTGCCTTGATGTTCCTCTTCTAATTTTCTTAAATGTTAATTCAACAACTCTTCAATGGTTTTTGGCAATTCTCAATGCCTATTAGAATTCAACTTTAACTCTTGTTGAGATATGAACAATGCTCATTGTAAGTTTCTAAGAGGATGTGAACTTGATGTTCTATTTTTCAAAATTTTCAATAGTACTTCCAATGCTTATTGAATATGATCTCAATGCCTGTCACATTTTTAAGAGTGTCTCATTAGAGGGTCTAGATATCTTAGCTCTGCCTAGGAACTTCTCCAATGCCCATTGGAAGAATCCAACGCTTGTGTCGAGATCTTAAGAGTTTTGCTCAAATCAAGCCATATAGTCCAATACATGTTGAGATGTCAAGAGCCACCCCCATTGTGAAATTATAACACTTATTGCGAAGAGTCTTACGCAGCTCAACTGATTAAGTCATCCAACGCCTAATGTGCTTGAGAAAAACACTAGTTGAGAGGTCCATAAGACTTTACTCATACTTAGGTTTCATTTCAATACCTATTAAGATCCTTCAACACCCATTGTTAGAGTCATAATGCCTATTGAAATATGTAAAGACCCGTTGGAGTTGAATACTTAGAGTTTTTCACCATAACTCTTTTTCCAAACATCTTTGTTTAATAATTTGATGTACCCGTAAGATTTTACACAAACTTAGACAAAGATTAGCTTTTAGATGTATTTTTATTCATCATAACAAGCTTGGTTCACCATTATCCCCAAGCTAGGCTCAACATTTTCCCGCTTTAATAAACAATCTATCGAAGTTAATCAAACTTGCAAAAATGAAAGGGGTACATCATATAATGGAGTTAATTAAATTCCAACTCATCCTTAAGTATATCCAAATATCAAACAATATGATTTACCATTAAGTTCCTAAGTCATCACAATATGTTCATGTTACTCCCCCTTAATTTCATATTATATGCACTATTATAACAAGTTCCCATATCAAGTTCTTTTCGATAATAAGTTCACATATATAGTCCCCTTTATATATCAAGTCATTACCATGCACATACTTTATTATTTCTCCTTATTTACCATACACATATCACATTTTTCATTTGCCTTTCTTTGTCTCTTCTTCTTGTTTACAACATACATTTACCTTCTCCTTTACCATTGATACATCATCCTTCTCTTTTGCCTTTTCCTTTTTTGTCATTATCAAAAAGAAATAGACAATAATGGTAATAACAAAGGAAATGGAATCAAATAATAGTATAAATAAAAGAGTTAACATATTATTGCATTAAAACTATTATCCATTACATTAGCTCTTTTTGAGAAAGAAAACAAAGACAAAAGAAATGAAATAAAGTAAATATGCAATTTGAGGGAGTAGGGAAATTGGTTTGGGCTAAGTGTTGTAAGGATGGTTTTAAGGTTTGTCTTTGGGCTCATCTAATACATTTGGCTCAATTGGACTATTTGGAGTCCCCAGTTACAAGTACTGCCCTTCCACTATACAATCCAAAGTCTGATTCATATCCATCATATCCCTTTAAAGTTTTTTCACTTTCTGGTGTGTAGGGAGATAGTAAAAGATTCAATCTTTTAGACTGTATTGGAAATGGTTTCCAATTGCTCAAAAACCTTTCTTTCAAAGACAGTGATGATGGACTAGATGTAGTAGAAGTAAGAGCACTTGTTCCAATCCCTTATGCTGGTGCAACCCCTGTTCTTATTACTTCCTCAATGTCCTTATTTTCCTCTTCCAGTTAAGGATTTCTCCTTCTTTTAATATTTTTTTTGGCTAGATTTCAGTCCAATCTTTGCAAGATTCCCATGCTAAGAAGCATTTTTTTACTGATAGATTCATTATGTGGTCGTTTCTCTAACACAATGATTTATTCTTCCAATTCATCCTCTATTTGGGGAATGTTTTTCACATACTTGGTAATTCTTGTGATGTAATGACCCATCATAAACTCATTATCTTTGTCCCCTATTTGTCTAACTTTGCATCAAGAATAATAAAATGTTGATCTTTTATTTGTTCTTCATACACTAAAGATAAAATAGATCAGTGATTGTGCAATTGTCGTTTGATTGAGCTCTCCCATTTACATTCCATATGATGAATCGATGGGTTATTCTCAAGGCTTGACTTTTAATTTTTTTTTATGCCTTCCTATTATTGTTGTTGTAACTGTTCTTTCCATTAGTGATAGACTTTTAGAATTCATTTACATCAACCTTGAAGGTTAGAGAAGGCTTTATTATTCCTGAGATAGTAGCATCAAAGCATTTTACCAAATCATTTGGCCTGAGGATGTACTTCTTTCCAAGTAATCTAAATTTTATTGAGCCTTCCTAGGAATACATATCATAATTATGCCCAATACCTCCAAAGTGATGAGGAACTCCACCATAACATCTAGATAGGATGTTTCTTCATGTGACAAAACAATTCTCATCCAATTCCTACCATATGCTCTTCCACCTTTTCAGCTAGCCAATATTTTTGAAGATCACTCCACTTAAGAAACTTTCCACCTCCTAGATGCCTTTATAGCAGCTTTAGAGCCAAATCATTCTCTTTTTTTTATCTTGAGATGAAACTGTTTAAGCAGGGGAGGAATATGCTCTATTTTTTATACTTTTCCTTTCCCTTTAGGTTCTTAAATAAGTTTTGATTTCTTGGATGATTGTTGTGCTGAGGATGGTTTTGTAGGTCGTTTCTTTTTTTGGGCAAGCATGGAGGTCAAATTCTCCATAGTCTTAGAGCTGGAGTAAAAGAGTTTAGGGTTTTTATAGGCTAGTTACTTGTACCTCTTGGTTGAGTCTAGTTTAGGTGCCATTGATTGAGTGTCTGAGGTTTGATGCAAGTGAGTATGCAAAAGAAATAATAGCAATTTGAGAGAGAGAGAGAACGAGTTCAAAACAGAGTAAAGCAAAAAGTAAACAGACTTTAGCGTTAATGAGGGTTTATATGAGGTTCAATAAGCTCCCTTATTTTAAAAATATGACCGTTAGGAGTGTTCAACGGCTGTCGTGATTTGAATAATGGCTGTTGGACATGATCATTAGCTTGCTCAAGCAAGTGTTCTTCATCCAACGATAGTGGCTGCTCGTAATGTCCATTGAAGAATAAAATGATCATTAGAAATACACAACAGTCATGGGATTAATAAAAGTAAAATGAGGAACTCATAAATAACACAACAATTGTTTGGGAGCACACAATGGTCGTTGGCCATGTTTTTCAAAATGGAACTAAATTTAAAACAAAATTTTCAAAGATGTGACCATTTTGAAAACTTAGCTAATGAATATTATTAATCAAACTCAATGATATAGACATGAATTCAATTAATATATGGAAATTTTGATCAAGATTATACTAATTAAAATCTTTAGCTTATTTAGTCTAAAGACTTTAAAGGTAATCAATTCAAGTAACATATCAAGTATCAACCAACAATAACCATACATAGATTGACAAAGGTGAAGAAGAAGAACCTATTAAAGTTAATCCAAAGTATTCCCATCAATTATACCAAGTTCTCATTTGATGAATTGCATCCTCTCATCACAAAAGAAGTTTAGTCAAAATATATGCCAATTGATGGTTAATATCAATAAATTCTAATACGATATCTCCATTATTAGCATGATCCCTAAGAAAATGATGTTTAATGTCTATAAGCTTGCTTCTAGAATGTTATATTAGACAAATTGATGGCACTAATGTTGTCACACTTAATGGCAACTTGATTTACAATTACTTTGTAATCAAGAATTTATTACTTCATCTATAAGATTTGAGCACAACAAAGATCAGCTGCCACATTCTCAACTTCAACAATTGATAAAGCAACTAAGTTTTGCTTTTTACTACTCCAAAACATTAAGCATGACTAAGTAATTGACATGTACCTAAAGTACTCTTTCTATCTAAGGTACACCCAGTAAAATCAACATTAGAAAATGCATTCAATTCAAATGAAAAAGTCTTAGGATACCAAAGCCCTAAGTTAAAAGTACTAACAAGATATTTGAGTATGTATTTCATAACATGAAAATGAGAGTCCTTAGGATTATATTGATATCTAGCACATAAGCTACTGAACATAATATCAGGCCTAGAGGTTGTGAGATAGAGTATATTACCAATCATACCTCTATATAACTTTTGATCCATAACCTTACCATGTTCATCCATACATAGCTTGATGATGGTGCACATTGAAGTTTTGCGCGGTTTGTCATTTTCCATTACAAATCTTTTGATTAGGTCATTTGTATATTTGGCTTAATTAATGAAATTTCCTTCCTTTCCTTGTTTGACTTGTAACCCGAGGAAGAATTTGAGTTCTCCCATCATAGTCATCTCAAATTCACTTTTTATTACTTTGGAGAAATCTTCACATAAGCAAACATCAGTAGCACCAAATATGATAGCATTTATATATATTTGCACTAATAATAGGTCTTCATTCTTTTTCTTAGAAAAGAGAGTTGTGTCTACCAAACCTTTGGAGAAACCTTTCTTTACATCCTCTCAAACTAAGCTCTTGGAGCTTACTTCAAGACATATAGGCGTTTGGTGAGCTTGAATAAATGGTTAGGAAAGCAATGGCTTTCAAAACTAGGGGTTGTTCAACATATACCTCCTCATCACTATAAACATTACGAAAAACACTTTTGACATCCATTTGATATAACTTAAAATTCATATGAGATGTAAAAACAAGTAAAATCCTAATAGCTTCAAGTATGGCAACTAGTGCAAAGGTCTCATCGAAGTCAATTCCCTCTTATTGGTTACAGCCTTTAGTTACTAATCGAGCCTTATTTTTAACAATAATTCCATGCTTATCAAGCTTATTTCTAAAAATTCATTTGGTTATAATAATGGAATGATTATGAGGTCTAGGAACTAAAGTCCACACTTGGTTCCTCTCAAATTGATTGAGTTCATCTTGCATAGCAAGTACCTAATGTTCATCTTTAATGGCCTCATCTATGGTCTTAGGCTCTATGAGGATTACAAAAGCAAGATTGGTACATACATTTCTAAAAGATGATCTAGTTGCTACCCAACTTGATGGATAACCAATGATAAGATCTATTGGATGATCTTTCTTAAAAACCCAGTCCCTTTCTAACTAAGTTTACTCTTCATTTGAAGTAGAAAGATTTGGATTTGTATTTCCTTCACTCCTCATGTCTTATGGCTTGTCCATATTCTTTCTTTTTCTTTTAATGTTCAACTCACTCATAAGACTTGCAAGATCATCAACATCTTCTTCTTCTCTTGAAGAAGTAGGACCAAATTCATCAAATACAACACACATAGACTCTTTTACAATAAGTGTTCTCTTATTGAAGACTTTATACCCGTTACTGGTAGTAGAGTATCCAAAGAAAATTCTTTTATCGATTTTTGAGTCAAATTTGCTAAGGTTGTTTTTAGCGTTTAAAAAAAAAACACTTGCAAGGAAAGACTCTAAAATACACAATCTTAGGTTTCTTATTGTACCATAACACATATAAAGTTTCCTTCAATAAAGATCTTATAAGACTCTATTTAAGATATAACAAGAAGTGTTTACAACTTTAACCAAAAAATACTTAGGAAGATTATACTCATTTAACATGGTCCTAGCCATTTCTTAAAGAGTTTTGTTCATCCTTTCTACCACACCATTTTATCATGGTGTTCTAAAAGTTGAGAAGTTGTGTCAGATACCATACTCATCACAAAAGCTATGAAACTTAGCATTCTCAAACTCTCCTTTATAGTCACTTTTAATAGAAGAGATTTTTAAATCCTTTTGGTTTAGAATTCTCTTAGCAAAGGTCTTAAAAGAATCAAAACAAGAATCCTCGTGAGGGAGGAACAATACCTAAGTCCATCTACAATAATCATATATTATGACAAATGCATAATGCATGCCTCCCAAGCTAAATACTCTAGTAGGTTTATATAGATCCATGTGAAGCAATTGTAAGGGTCTAGAAGAACTTACCTTTTTCTTAGCAATGAATGAAGATTTGACTTGTTTTCCTTTTTGACATTATTGGCCCTAGTCACCAAGAAGGCAGGGTTGAATTGGTGTTTTAAAAAAAATAAGGATAAAGAAGAGTAGAAAAGAAGACACATGATTTATAATGGTTTGGGTATAATCAACCCTACGTCGACTCCCAATTCTCTGTAATTAGGTGTTTCACTCACTCAAAATGGTGTTTCCAAGCTTACACCTAACTTTTACACTTTGTGTTTTTAAGGCTCACACAACAACCTTTCTTATAAGTGTTTTCTAAGGCTAACATTAAAACCTCTCTTAAGTGTTTTCACAGGCTCACACTAAAACATCTCTTAAGTGTTTTCACAGGCTCACACTAAAACCTTTCTTTAGTGTTTTTACAGGCTTACACTAAAACCTATTACAATTCGTGTTTATGCTCACACCAAACATTCACTTAACGAATAGAAAGAATGAGTGGCAAAAGTGTGTGAGTTTTATTACAAGTTAATGAATTTTCTTGCAATTGCATTTGTTTGGTGGAGTATTTATAGCTCATACCCACTAAAGAGATGTTACACTATGAAGCTTATTAAATCTCCAAATCATGCTAGGCAAATTTTGTATTAATTGCATGATAGGCGAGAGTCGCGATCGCTACTAAGGATTCACGGTCGTGAAATTTCAATTCTATACAGGAGCTAAAAATTGAGATAAAAAACCTCGTTTGTGTCTAACGGCTAGTCCACGTGTCATCTCCTCATTGGTCTATCAGGAAACTGCCCATAAAAGTCGTGGTATCGATTATTCTTTATATAGGGCACCACTTAGGATGCAAATTCTTATATTTGAAAGACAACTTCATCTTTTTTATTTGCAGTCACTACCCAAAATGTCGCCCTCATGAATTTTGTTCTTCAATGGATACCTGGGACACTTGGCACGTTGTGGTTGTGGACTTGGTTCCCTCTTTAGTCACTATGGAATTCGAGGCCGCGATTGAGATGCGACACTGATCGCGAATTCGTTTGTGACTTTGACACTCCCATCTTTGGATGAATTACAGCAGAGATGATGCTCGCGAATTCATCTGGCTTAGTTTCACCTTGTTTTTGAGCTAGGTCGCGATCACGAATTAAAAGTCATTGACTATGAATTTGGATGAACTTTGCCTTCTCGAAGATTATGAACTCTATCTAACTTCTACTTGAAAATCTAACTTAATTTTGCAAAACAACACTTAATTGAAACATTAGGATTGATCAATCTCCTTTGTCAAGATCACAAAAGGTTCAAGACTTAGGATTAACCATCCTAGTCCAACAGCCTCGCTCTTTTTTATTTTGACAACTTAGATTTCCTAAGGGAAAATAATGCAGAAATGTGAAGTTGGAGTGCAATATGATTTAATGAATGTTAGGGTGAAATCTCCTAAGTATGGTATTCAATCAATCAAAGTGAAATTTTAAAAAAAAAAAAAAACCTAAGTATGATAGTATGATACTCCCCCTCAACTTATGCTATTATTTGCAAGTTATTTTCTCTCCCCCTTAGACTTAGACTCTTTCTAGTTTCTATCTTTCCCCCTTTGGCAAGATCAAAAAGAGGGTGCATAAGGGAAAAGAACACATGCATAACAAATAGATAAGTGTTCATAAGGAGCAAAATTAATAACAATGAAACAAAGTAAATTTCATCAATCATAAAAGATAAGGAATTGCCAAGAAACATATTTTATTCATTTATAAACAACTGTGGGATCACAAGTTTTTCATTTAAAAATAAAAAGAAAATACAAGGAATCCCTAGTCTAGAAAGTTGGAGAGTCATCATCATCTCCATAAGTTTCTTCTATTTCCTTATCATTATTGGCGCCTTCTGCTTCATCTTCATCCTTAACTTCTTCATCGCGCTCTTCTTCTTGAGTATCTTCAAATTCAGTGTTGTCCGGAAGATGGTAAGACACCCAATTTTTTTGCAAGTCCACCATGTCACTATGAAGATGTGAGAAAAATAGGAAATGTCTCTTCATCATTCTCATCATCTTATCAAATTTTCTATTAATGGTGACAAGAAAGTTTGGATTTGGGTTCTGGTTTAGGAGGGGGGACTGGAGGTGCTCCTTCTTTAATGATGAGCCTCTTCCTCTTAGAGGCTTAGGAGGTTTCCTTCTTTTTTTTTTTTACCCCAATAGCACTTAGGGTGTAGGCATATATATCTAGGTGTATGGCTTTGGCATTGATGTGGCAAGTGAGGTCAAGAAAGTTTTGAGAATAGAGGAGTTTCTTGGTGAGGAATTTTTCATTTTCCTCATAAAGTGCCCCTACAGAGTGATAGATTGCAGTAATGTGAGAAGGCAAAAGGAATTGGCTTTTGGGATTGGTACTTATGTGGATCAATTGATCCGCAAGATACTGACTAATTTGAATTGGTTTATTTTTGACAAGGCAAAAAAAAATGCCAAGTCTTCTTGTGATACTTTCTCATTACCATCACTTTTAGAATTTACGGAAAAGGTAATGATACAATGGAGTATCAAAAGAGGTAGGGTTTTAATGTGTTTGGCCAATGAAGTTATGGGGTTGTGTTTGGTTTGAATAGAAATTTTTTACCAGAATTCAGAATAAATGACATCAAGGGCAGAGATGATAAAAATAATGTTTTCTCCGACTTGAATATTAAAAAGGGACGAAAGTTGTTCAAAGGTGATATAAAAAGAATCATTAAAAGTCGGAATACTAACCTATATTACCCTACTTGAGAATCGGCTTTGTGACTTAATTAGACTGTGCACCTGAATTCCCTCATAACTTCTTCGTAATCGGGTTCATCCCGAAAGATGAACTCATTCCAGCCTAAGTTGGAGAGGAAAGCACGAATCTCTGTATTGATGCCCAAGGCCTCCAACAGAAAGGTAAAAGGAATCTTATTGGGGAGGATGATCTTGGAAGAATTTGCTTTGTACATCTCTTTCTCCTCCTTGGTGATGCCCTTCATTAGGTGGAGTGTAAAGGGTATAGATGGCTGAGCCACGGCCTTGCCTTATCAGCTCTTGAGATCTTCTTGGGGGCCATTGTAGAAAATGAAGAGATTTGAAGATTTTGATAGCTTTGGAAGGATAAGAGCTTTGGAGAAGGATGAAGTGATGAGAATCACTGTTTAAAGGGTTTATAGTCAAATCACTTAATGGTTTGACAGTTACTCAAATTTGCATCCTTGAATTCAGAGATTGCAACCACGATTTTCAAAACATGTGAATAATAGACAAATTTTCCTTAGGAATATGCATTACAATGGTTAAAATTTTGAGTTTTTGACCAAAATTTTTGGTAGAGCTTGATTCTCGTGACCACAATTTGATGTTTGATAGCCAGGTGACTTAGACTTGTAATTCGCCATCGTGAAGACAAGATAGCAACAACGAATTATGAGTCATCAAGGATAAGAATGAAAAAAAATAAGTTTTGAAAGAAATAAAATTGTGATCCACTAGGAATTATGTCACAAAGAAAACACAAGACATATAATCAACACACATACATTCAACACACATAGCAATCATACATAAGATTAAATTTTCACTTTAGGGAGCTTCCATCAAGCATTCCTCATTCTCTCTTAATGAAGTTCAATCTTTCTTCATTGAGAGGTTTAGTGAAAATATATGGAAGTTGATGATTTGTGTCAATAAACTCTAACACAACATCACCCTTTTTCACATGATCTCTAGGGAAATGATGTCTTATATCTATGTGTTTGCTCCTAAAGTGTTGGATGGGATTCTTAGAAAGATTAATAGCACTAGTGTTATCATAGTTAATAGGAATGTGATCAATCACTTTGCCAAAATCCTTCAATTATTATTTCATCCAAAGGAGTTGGGTGCAACAACAACTCGTAGCAACATACTTAGCCTCTGTAGTGGATAAGGCAACCGACACTTGCTTTTTGCTAAACCAAGATACTAGGCATTCTCATATAAATTGGCAAGTCCTAGAAGTGATTTTTCTATCTAATAAACTACCCGCATAATCTGCATCCAAATATCCTATGAGACTAAAGGATAATCCCTAAGATACCAGAACCCTAATGAATTGTGCCATGCAAATACTTAAAAATTCTCTTAACAGCATTTAAATGAGACTCTCTAGGAGAGGATTGGAACCTAGCACATATACATACACTAAACACGGTATCCGACCTAGAAGCAGTAAGATAAAGTAGAAATCCGATCATAGCTCGATATCTCTTTTCATCTACCATCTTACCTGATTCATCTTTGTCCAGCTTGATGGTACCACTCATGGGGGTTTTGGCTACTTTGTAACCATCCATGCCAAACTTCTTGAGAATCTCCCTTATGTACTTAGCTTGGTTGATGAAGATCCCTTATTTGGTTTACTTGATGTGTAGACTGAGAAAGAACTTGATCTCTCCCATCATGCTCATTTTGAATTCTCTAGTCATACACTTAGCAAAATCCTCACAAAGAGACTTATTAATAGCACCAAAAATGATATCATCAACATAGATTTGTATAATTAGAGTATCATGCTTGTGATTTTTAATAAATAGTGTGGTGTCCACCTTTCCTTTTTCAAAATCATTTTTCAAAAGAAATGAACTAAGCCTTTCATACCAAGCTCTTGGAGCTTGTTTCCATCCATATAAGGTTGTTCAATTTAAAAACATGATTTGGAAAACAATGTGACTCAAAACTAGGAGGTTGTTCAACATAGACTTCCTCCTCAATAATTCCATTCAAAAATGCACTTTTAACATCCATTTGAAAAAGTTTAAAATTCATGTGGCATGCAAAAGCTAGAAGTATCCTAATGGCCTCTAATCTTGCAATGAGGGTAAAAGTCTCATCATCATATATGCCTTCCTCTTGGTTGTGTCCCTTAGCAACCAATCTAGCTTTATTTCTTATGATAAGACCTTGCTCATCTAACTTGTTCCTAAACACCCATTTGCAACCTACAATGGAGTGTTCTTTAGGCCTAGGGACAAGTTTCCATACCTTGTTTCTCTCAAATTGGTTGAGTTCCTCTTGCATAGCAAACACCCAACTCTCATCAACAAGGGTCTCATTAATTAACTTTGGCTCAAGTTGAGAAACAAAAGCAAGGTTATTATCTAAAAGATGAAGTTGTGATTTAGTACTTACACTCTTGGAGGTATCACTAATGATTAAGTCCTTGGGGCGATATTTGAAAAATCTCTAATCTTTGGATAGGTCTTGGCTTGGCTCATCTCTTTATTGATGTTGTGGCTCCTAATCTTCTTTTGATAATTCACCTCCTCCCTTGCTTTTATCCTCTCTTCTTGTACTGTCTTCCAATTCTAGCTTTTCAAAATCACTTATAAGATCATCAATAAAAAACACATTTCCCAAGATCAAGTTTACTAGATTCATTAAAGACAACATTCATAGACTCTCCAACTACCATTGAACTCTTATTGAAGACTCTATATGCCTTGTTAGAGGTGGAATAGCCTAAGGATATTTCTTCATTGGTCTTGGAATCAAATTTCCCATGATTATCCTTGGTATTTAAAATATAACACTTACATCCAAATACTCTTAGGTATGATATCTTAGGTTTTCTACCATTCCATAGCTCATAAGATGTTTTATTAAGAATGGGTCTTTTAAAAACTCTATCTGCAATATAACATGAAGTATTAATGGCTTCGGCCCAAAAGTAATTCAGTAAAGAATACTCATTGAGCATGGTCCTAGCCATTTCTACTAGTGTTCTATTTTTTCTCTCTACAACTCCATTTTATTATGGTATTCTAGGAGTTGAAAAATTATGAAAAACTTCATTCTCTAAACAATAAGTTTCAATATACTCATTTTGAAATTCCTTTCCGTGGTTACTTCTAATAAAGGAAATGAAGTAACCTTTTTCATTTTTAACTATTTTTGCAAAATTCTTGAAATCATCAAAAGTATCATTCTTATGAGCTAAAAAGGACACCCAAGTGAACTTAGAGTAGTCATCAACTAGGACTAGTGCATAATGCTTTCTACCTAAGGTAGCACTCCTAGTGGGTCATATTAAGTCCATATGAACTAGTTGAAGAGGTCTAGAAGAACTTACAACATTTTTTGCTTTGTGGGAGGCTTGATGTTGCTTCCCTAATTAGCAAGGAACACATGTCTTGTCTTTAGTGAAATTTAGCTTGGGAAGGCCTTACACCAACTTTCCTTTAGATAGGTTTTGAAGAAGATCCATGCTTGCATGTCCAAGCCTTCTATGTCATAACCAAGCTTTAGTGTTCAAAGACATAAGACACTTAAAAGATTGGTTAGCCAATTTGTCTAAGTTAATTGAATAGGTATTGCCTTTCCTTTCACCCTTGAAAATAACCTCATCATCCACTAATGTGGTGACTCGAGATTCCCTAAGATCAAAGGTGACTTTATTACCTTTGTCACACAATTGACTTATACTCAATAAATTATGTTGTAAGCCACTAACTAATAAAACATTATCAATTAAGGAACAACCATTCTTACTAATGGTTTCAATGTCAATTACCTTACCCTTAGCATTGTTACCTAATGTGACACCTCCACCTTCTTTTTCCTTTAATGTCGTGAATAACTTTTTATTTCAAGTCATATGCTTGGAACATCCACTATCCATATGTTAAATGCTTGATTGGCAGTTGCTACACTTCCCTACACAATAAAAGTGAGTCACCTTTTCTTAGGTACCCAAGCATACTTGGGTCCTAGGAGGTTAGGAGTTGAAGGGTCCTCTAATTTGAGGTAAGCCTTCCTAACAAAATAATGAATGTTAACATGCCCAAATTTCATGCAATAATGGCATTGGAGTTTAGACTTATGAGTCTTTCTCCTATGCACAAATTTAGTATGAGTATGAGGCATTCTCATACTTTGATTGTATGAGTGCATGCATGTGCAGTGTGATGAGAAATAGTAGAGAATTGTTTATGAGTGTGAGCATGCTTTTTGTTATACATGTAGGCATGGTTAGCTCTTTAAGTCTTAGTTATTGAGCTTAGGGGAGCCTTCCCTTAGCCCTTCGACTTAGGAGGCTTAGTGCCAGGAGCACTTGTCTTCCCAATTACCTCAACACTTGAGATTTGAGGTTCTAATGATCTAACAAATGTAGTATGTGATGATGAAGAGGCTCCATTAAAGCCTAAACCATGTCTAATCAATAGTAGTCTTTGTGACACAATCAATGTGTCCAAGGCTTCCTTTCTTTTATGGAACTTAGAGATTGAGCTTATAAGCTAAATGACTTCTCCTTTTAAAGAGTCATTCTCTTTTCTTAATAAAGCCAATGAAGAAGATGATATAGAAAGATTTCCATAGATTTCTTGAGCTCATCATTTGATGCTCTCAATTCGCTTACAAGATCATTGAGGGATTTATAATCATCCTCTAATTTTTGACCTTTTTTCTTATAAGACTTCATTTGTGACTTGTATTTGTCACATCTCATAGTAAGAGCCTCTAGAAGCTCTTCATCTATCTCATCAAAATCATTTAAATCTAAATGAGAGTGGGATGAAGTACTTACTCATTTAGAGAGTCTTCTTGTGCCATAAAGCAAATGTTGGCAACTTCTCCTTCTTTTTCATCTTTACTTGAGCTATCATCCTAAGTGACTGAGAAACTCTTCTTCTTCTCCTTGTCCCATCTCTTCTTCTTCTTTATTTTAGGGCAATCATATTTGATATGGCCTTGCTTGCCACATTCATAATAAGTGACTTCATTGGATCTCTCTCTAGGATTAGGAGTTGTCTTCTTGAAGCTTTTTCTCTCTTTTCTTCTTCTAATTAACTCTTTTATTCTTTTTGAGAGCATTGTTAACTCTTCTTCTTCTTTTTCACTCTCTTCATCACTAGAGGTTATTTCTATCTCTTTCTCTTTTGTTGAGGATTTGAGTGCCAAGGTTCTTCTTTCTTTTTTTTATTTTTCTTTTTGGCCCTTTAGTTTCTTCATTTGCTCATCCTTTTGTAAGGACAACTCATGAGTTCAAAGTTTACCTATCAACACGTCCGTAGGAACCTTCCTAATCTCTGGATTAGACTCTTGAATGTTGCACACTCTTGCACCAAACTTATCTAATGGAAGAGTTTTAAGGATGTTTGTGTTTACCTCATAGATGGTGAGAGTTCTTTCAAATTTCTTCATGTTAGTGACA
This sequence comes from Omphalea diandra, assembly GCA_949677035.1. Taxonomy (NCBI): domain Eukaryota; kingdom Viridiplantae; phylum Streptophyta; class Magnoliopsida; order Malpighiales; family Euphorbiaceae; genus Omphalea; species Omphalea diandra. The sequence goes on along the minus strand of CATIWR010067187.1, from coordinate 869 downwards.
ATGGATAGGAGTCTATTCGTCATTTCGGTGATGCTTTCATGGTCCTCCATCATGAAGAGCTCTCATTTCATCACATACATCTCCAATCAGCTTGATTTAACCAGTGTTGTGCCCTCATGATAGTTTTCAAGAGTCTTCCAAATGGCATGAGTTGTTTGGCAATGTTACACTCTTTCAATCTCTTCCCTAGAGAGAGAGCCTAGAAGAATGGTTATTGCTCTCTTATTTTTGCCATTTGACCTCCTGTGAGCTTCAACCCAATCTTCCATTGGAATGAGTTCTTCAATTCCATCTACTACTTTAGAGGGTGGTTTCCATTCTTTGACAACTACGTCCCAAAGGTCCACTACACATGTGTCAATATAAATCTCCATCCTATACTTTCAATGAGCATAGTCGGATCCATCAAAATAGAGCTTGAGGTGTGAGTGGATTCCATCTTACGCCATGAACTTTGCTCACCCAATTAAGGCTTGTATATGAGACTTGGCTCTGATACCACTTGTTGGCCTTAGACACTAAGAAGGGTGGTTGAATTGGTATTTTAAAAATAATAAGGATAAAGAAGAGTATAAAAGAAGACACAAGATCTATAGTCATTCGGGTATAATCCACCCTACGTCCACTCCCCAATTCTCTGCAATTGTGTGTTTAACTCACTCAAAATGGTGTTTCTAAGCACACACCTAACTTTTACACTTTGTGTTTTCAAGGCTCACATAATAACCTTTCTTACAAGTGTTTTCTAAGGCTAACACTAAAACGTCTCTTAAGTGTTTTCACCAGCTCACACTAAAACCTTTCTCTAGTGTTTTTACAGGCTCACACTGAAACCTATTACGATTTGTGTTTATGCTCACACCAAATAA
>CATIWR010067158.1:0-13622 GCA_949677035.1 Omphalea diandra | reverse complement strand
CACAGGTCGTCGGCTGAATCCAAACTCTCTCTCTCCTTGTGTCATATACATATATGTACATCAAGTAAATGTTTGATTGTGTGTAGGATGGATAAAACCTTTATGCATATGTATTTTGAACATGAATAATATGAGTTATGTAAATGAATATAGTTGGTACAGTGTGTATGTGTGTGACTTAACATCATAGTTCATTCACTATTTTTATTCTCTTTCATACAATCATTAAGCAAGATTTTATCTCGATTCTTAGGAATCACACATGACCATAAACAAAACTAATTCACCTTTCTCCATTAATGTATAATGTAACAACTTTAAGTATCATAAAGGCTTTAATAGCTTGTAATGTAGGGCTATGGATAAAGCTTTCAAAAAGTGGTCAAGTTTAAAAGTAAGAGAATATTTGTTTAAGATAATGGTTATACTAATGATGTGAAGTATGATGAAACACTTCATGTGCATTATCCATGCTTATTCTTTGCAAGGCATCTATAACACCCTTTTGTGCTTTCCCTCAGTGGCTTGATCTCATCCTTCTTTCTCTTACTATTTTGCTCTTCCTTTTTTTTTTTTTTTTAATGAAAGAAACTACTGAGGCATATGTAAGAGCAAAATTTTAAAATATTAATGTGCCACCCCCAAACTTGAATTGATCCTTATAGTGCTAAATTTAATAATAAATGAGTCCTTTTTATAAATTCTTCAAATATGCACATTTGCACATGAATGATCCAACACATAACATATCATTATATAACCATATCCCAACACTATTCTCTTGATAGGTAAGGTTAAAACATCATTTAGGTTATATGGTTATAATGAGGGTTAGGGGTTAAATAATGAAAGGCTATTAATACTCTCAAATGAGTATTTTCATAAGGCTCAAAAGAGTGACAAGGGATAATGTATATTAAAGGTGTGGACGAGGAATAATGGGACAGCCAAAGAATGCCTTAATCATTTCCTTAAAATTGCTAAGTTCTAAGATTTCACCTTAAAATTCTATTTTTACCTTGTTTTACCATATTTAGAGGTTTTCTCTATCCTAAAGTGATATGTTTGAAACATTTTATAGAGAAGTTCTTATTTTTCCAAGTATGCATAATATGTTCTAATGTGTCCCACTGATTTTTGAGTAGAAACATGACTGTTAAGTTCAAATTATTATCATAAGGGAAATTATCCCGATTAAATTCAACCTATGGTTGTACATTTAATTTATTGATTGTTCACCTTAAAACCTCAAACCAAAACTAACCATAAAATTGCTAAATTATCATTAAGCTCAAAAAGAATTACTTGAGAGCAAGGCATCAATATATTGTCAAGTGTATGCATTAATGCATTCAAGAATGATCAAGTTAAAAAAAATAAAAAAAAAAGCTCAAAAGAAATCCCCCCTCCAAACTTAAACATCATTATCCCCAATGATAAAAAAAATATATAAAATAAAAAGCATAATAAAAGACTTCCCTTATAAAGATTTGAAGGGGAAGGGTGAAAAATCTGTCATATTCAAGCAAAGCACAAACAGCTAAAAAAGAACCATCAATTAGAAACACAAGGCAATGAGTAAATGCCATTCATCAAAATCTTACAAAAGAGCAAAAATATAAACATGAGTGTCCCAGTGGCACACATCACATTAATTACAAAATTTAGAGCACAAAGCCTTTTGCAACAATAACCAAACACAAAAGGAGCTTAGATGTTCAATGAAAGCAAAATACAATTAAACCCAATGTAACACAAATAACACAAAACCTAAACATAAGTACTACAATAACATATAGTAGACAAATGAAAAGGCAATATGGGATGATCAATCCATCAAAGGCAGAGGAGGAGGAAATCCCTTATGCTTAAAATAAGCTTGCAAATGGCCATTCATGTCTAACATCTAAGTGTCTAACATCGCAAGTCAATTTCGCACTACTTCAAAGATGGCATTATGATGGTCCATATGTTCCAACATTGATTCCATTCATGCCAAAACCTCATTCACATGGTTGATTGAGAGGGCAGGTGGAACATGAGTGGAGGTCACTTCTATAGGCACATCTTGTGATGTAACACACTCTTCATCATTCCCTTTTACATCAACATTTAAGAGTAGCACAAACTTAGTACCCTTTTTTTTAATAATACCAATATAAAGCATATTCTCATATGACAAGCAATAATCACCCTTAGCTTTTATAAATTGAGCAAGAGAGGTAGGGTCATAAGCTCACACATAATGTGCAAGGATGGTCACAAATGCATAAACAAAAATACTCTTGGTATCTCTCTTAGCAACAATCCCCATATGATGAATAATCCACCAACTAGTGCTAATGGAATGATCAAATCACATACACCATATTAATAATAATTTAAATCAATTCTATTGATTGCCCCAATGTTCTTTCCTCTACCCATCAATGATGATGTAAGTAAATTGTGCATATATTGTAAAGATGGTTCCCTAAGTTCCAAAACTTTACTCACCCCTGCTTTATAATAGGACTTGCCACTCAAAGAAACCTAAGCTGCTTAGTTATCAAAATCCTTAGGAAAATCAACATACTATCATTGTTTAGTTGAAAAGCTTTTACAATTTTGCTTAAGAGAAGGGTATAGGACTTATTAAGCAATTGGAAAGAAATAGTGTCGAATGGGTAATGCCCACTTATTCTCTTAGATTCAATATGTAAACGAATAAGGAATTCAAAAATTAACTCTCTATATGAAAAGGTGTGAAGCTGAACAACTCATTCTCATTGAAGGACCTGAATGTGTTCTTCGACTTCATCAAGCAAACCTGTATTTGCTAGGCCACCTATGCTAATGAACTTGATAAGGAAATATGGCCATTTTGAGAGGATTACATACCTAGTTTTGTGTTCATCTTCCATAAATATTAGGTAGCACTAAGAAAAGGGGAAGGTCTTCGCTTGGCAGTGGTCTTGAGCCTCTTAGACATGGTGGAAATCGAGATTAGAAGGTGCAATAAGGTGTTTTGATGGAGTTTGAGGGAGTGTCCATAGGAAAAAGGCCAATTTAGGGCAGATGAAGGAAGTGCACACAATTGTGTTTAGGATTTTTTAAGAGAAAAGTGAAAAAAGGATGAAGGATGTGAGGTTTAAATCAGTTTTTTAATAGACCATATAGTTATGCATTGACGCCATGCATTCTGGGCAAGCTCTGGATGATAAGGTACTAGAGACCGATCGTCGTGTGATAAGGGACACACAACCATGCATTTATGTCATGCGATTTGATTTTCTATTGCCCAAGTGCCTTCTTTTGATGCATGGAATGTGGAAGGTCATGTGTTCTTCCAAAAGATTATTTTACAATGATTGATCATCCTAATGGCCATGGGAGTCACCCTCTCATGACCATATACTCATCGTAGCAACTTTTGACATAAAAATTAGCACAAAAGCATAAGAAAACATTTCATATTCAACTAAACATTAAAAACTCAACACAAGAGTGCAAGGATCAATATGAAAAACACTAAGATGAGTAATAAAACTCCTTCAAACTTAGTCAAACCATCCATATTGAATCCCTCAACTTAAACCTACACCAATAGAAGAGAATAAAAAAAAGAAAAAGATTATAATAAAAGATCAAACAAAAAAATAAAATATGGGAGATTTCCCCAAGACATGCTAGTCTAAGGTCTCTAGCTTGACCCTTGTTCTTGGCTTTTAAGAAGAGACATTTGGGAGAAGAAGAGTCTCCCCCTTTGGCATATCATCTCTTTCATAATATCGCTTTAAGTGGTGTGCATTAACCTTGAAAATTTTGCCATTACAATTGGTGATTTCAATGGCACCATAAGGATAAATCTTTGTTATGATGAATAGGCTTGACCATCCAAACTTAAGTTTACCTAGGAGAAGTCACAACCTAGAATTGAATAAGAGAACTTTTTAGCCCTTGTTGAATTCTTTAGGTATGATATGACGATCGTGCCATCATTTAGTCTTTTCTTTATAAATGTGATTACTTTCATAGGCCTGAAGATGAAGGGCCTTGAGTTTATTAAGATGGAGCTTCCCTTTCTCACTGGTGAGATGCATGTTAAAGTTTAAAAACTTGATTGCCTAATATGCTCTATGCTCTAATTCCATTTGCAAATGACATGTTGTCCTAAACACTGATCAATAAGGAGTAGTTCCAATTGGAGTCTTATAAACAGTGCAATAAGCCTAAAGTGCATTGAAAAGCTTCAATAACCAATCGCTTCTTGAGGAATTAACAATCTTAGCTAGGATTTGCTTAATCACACTTTTTGATACTTCAATTTGTCCATTTATTTGTTGATGATAGGTGTGATTGACTTTGTATTTTCTCAACAATGCCTCAAATTACTAGTTGCAAAAGTGTGATCCACCATTACCAATGATTGCACAGAGGGCTCTGAAATTTATGAAGATGTGTCTCTTGAGGAATTAAATCATTACTTTTGCATAATTAGTAGGAGTTGCCAAGGCTTTTACCCATTTGGAGATGTCATCAACCACCACGAAAATGTATTGGTTCCTAAGGGATTTTAAGAAGGGTCCTATGAAGTCGATACCCTAAACATCAAAGAGTTCTACCTTGATCATTAAGTTTAAAGGCATCTAGTTCCTCTTGGAGATATTACCTACTTTTTGGCACCTATCACAAGACTTTACAAATTGCAAAAGAATCAGAAAATAATAAGGTATAAAAGAATCCATTTTGTAATACCTTAGTTGTCGTCTTGGATGGACTAAAGTCTCCTCTACATTATTGAGCATGGCAATGGAGTAGGATATTACCCATCTCCTTTTTAAGTATACATCTCCTTATGAGTCCATTAGAACATTCCTTAAACAAATAAGGCTCTTCCCAAAAATAAAATGTAATATCATGCAAAGACCTTTTCTTTTGATAGGAATTAAAATAATGAGGAATAGTGTCGCTCACCAAGTAGTTCACAAAATCAGCATGACACGGAGTTTGAAGAGATTTAATAAGAAAGAGTTGCTCATCTGGAAAAGTTTCATTAATGAGAATACTTACCTTTTCCTTTTAAATGTGTTTTAAACAAGAGAGATGATCAACCATTAAATTTTATGACCTCTTTTTGTATTTAATCTTTAAATCGAATTCTTGGAGTAAGAGAATCCATCTTATAAGCCTTAGTTTGGCATCATTCTTTATAAGTAAGAAATAAATAGTTGCATGGTCAGTATGACTTTAAAGCCAAGTAAATAGGGTTGAAATTTATCAAAGGCAAACACTATAGCCAATAGTTTTTTTTTCATGGTGGCATAGTTGATTTGGGCATTATTAAGGGTCTGGCTTGCATAATATATAACATAAAGTTTATTATCATTCCGTTGCCCTAAAATAACTCTTATCGCATAGTCACTTGCATCGTACATTAACTCAAATGGCAAAGACAATCTGACTTGGTCATAATAGGAGTGGAAGTGAGCTTGTGAAACACATCTAAATAATCATTAGTAAAGGCAAAATCAATATCTTTGACTAGAAGATTACAAAGGGGTTTAGAAATTTTTGAAAAGTCTTTGATTAAACACCAATAAAACCTCATATGTTCTAGAAAACTCTTTAGTCCTTTCATGGATATTGGAGGAGGTATTTTTTTCTATGACCTCAATCTTTGCTCAGTCCACTTTAATGCCCTTAGATAAGATCTTATACCCAAGTACAATACCTTCATGCACTATGAAATGGACTTTTCCTAATTGAGCATGAGATTCATGTCTTCACATCTTTGCAGTACCTTATCAAGGTTAGCTAAATAATGATAAAAAGAATCACCAAAAATAGAAAAGTCATCCATGAATATCTCAATTGTTTTCTCCACCATTTCAAAAAATATAGCCATCATACATTAATAGCACTGGATTTTGGTACTTAGGACGTAAGCCCAGTGATGAAAATCATTAAATCTATTCCCCAAAATGAAAGGGGAATTGTTAATGGAAGAGATAAAAAGTCTTAGGATACCTTAGAAAAACCTAAAACCAAACCTAAAACCAAACCTAAAACCAAGCCTAAAACCAAACCTAAGAGAAGCCCAAAATGGCCTGCTAAGGTTCATAGGATGTATAACCCACAAAGCAAGGATGTACAACTCATAAAACAAGGCTACACAACCCACTAATCAAGGTTGTATGGCCATGCTCAGGGCTATACAACCTACCTTAAAACCCTAGCCTTGAAAACCTTCTGAAACTGTCCCCCTATAAAACCAAGGGTTGTACAGCCTCAATAGATAGATGTACAACCCATGCTTGGTTGTACAACCTACGTGCAAACCCTAATTTTAGGAGATATGAAGGTGAAAGATGTTAAGACATAGGGAGAAAGTAAGTGTAAGTTATGATACATAAGTATGCATATGTAAGAAATGATTATTAATAAACATCAATGAATGATGGAATTATAGGTTTAATAATGAATAATATGTCAACATTTTATATGGAAGGAAGTTATATTAAAGGATATGTTAAAAGAAATAAAAAAGGATGATAAAAGCTAAGGTATAAGCTAAGTGCAAGATCTTTGATGGCTATTGAGGTATGTAAATGTGTTTAATATGTGATTAAATGGCATATTAATGAAGCTTTTTAGATTTATTTTAGATTCCTAAAGTTGGCATTCAAAGTATCTTAAAGGAAGGAAAGAAAAAAAGTTAGATAGTTGCATAACTGCCTTATCTTGATGTTGCTGCCTATGTTTATTTAATATGTGCTTAATATGTGTGCCTATGTACATTTAAATGACATGATAACTATGTGTTCTAAATGTATTTTAGATGTCTTTCATTTGAAGTGTGTTGAAGAATGGAATAAAATGTTGGAAACAAAGGTTCCAAAAGGTTTGAATGCTCTATTTGAGCATTTTGGTATTTTTACACCCTTTTGTCTTTTCTTTCTTCCTAAAAATGACTCCAAATCCTTTATACATCATTACTAATACATAAAATGGTGTTTCAAATGTATTAAGGAAAAGGACAAAAGAGTGGAAGACTAATTTTATGGGTTGGAAGTAGCATTTTTAGTGTACTTTTTCTAGAATTCTCCATTTAGGCATTTTAGTCTTTTTACTCTATTCTTCTCCATTTATCCTCAATGTAGTAAAAAAACAAAAATAAATCCTCCCAAAACTCTTGCTCCATCCATGGCCACCAAATCAAGTTAAGAAATCAAATTTGCTCATCCATCTTTCCCTATCTTTCAAGCAAGTTGGTGACTTTCTCCTTCCTATTTCAAGTAAGTTATGATCTGCCATATTTCTTATATATTCCTTATGTTTGAATAAGTTTTTTTATGGTCTTTTTTGAGCTTGGTGTGATGGAAGAGATGAAGTTTGGGGCTACTTTGACATGAAAACCGATGTTGTCTTCAAAAGGAGTCTTAGAATTGCTTAAAGTGTGTGGGTTATTTCTTTTAATTCTTGATGATTAATGGTCAATTAGATGTTAAGTATTATTCTTATATTCATATTTAAGAAGAGAATTTAGAATAATTAGTGTTTTATACAATGGTTGAACTAAAGGCAATGTTGATGTATTATACAATCATAGCTTTTAAAGGTGTTAATGTATATGGATCATGAATTCTTAATGATTATTGACTTCTTAAATGCTAATTAGCATCCTAATATTTATGTTTAAGATGAGAATTAAAGCTTGAAGGGTGTTTTACACCTTGGTTAAGGTAGAGGATGTCTTAATAGGCCTTATGAAGTTCTTATGTAAATGAATTATGTTTATAAAGAGAATTGATGTTAGATTGAGTTTCTTGATATTTTTTGCCACTTTAGAACATATGATTAGTGCTATATGTGAATGTAGGAGATGTTCTTCATTTAATTGGGGTAGGATAATACATGAATATCTTGATGAGTGTATGGTTGGTTTTTATGATGAGAAATGAATATGTTGATGAATTTAGAAGTATAAATTGATTATGAGATGAGTTAAGGATTATAATTATGGATTTCAACATGATTTAATAGTGATGTTAATTTTGATATTATGAATAATATAAAAGGAAAATAGTGACAATAAGCTAAGCATGAAGGATGATAGTTATGTTATAAACTAGAGTTAATGAAAGTTATGTTTGAATGTTTGATTGATGTTTAGGACTTTATTACCCTTATAAGTGATTTTGCTCTATTATTCTATATGTTATGTTTATGTTATAAATTTTGTGAGTGAGTTTGAGTAACTCTCCATAGTTTAGTAATTATAGTAATAATACCATGAATGTCTATGCTTAGGCATGTCTGTAGGTGAGATGATTAAGTGCAAGTAAGGATAAAGATAAAAGCAAATAAAGCTAAGGCAAAGAGATAGAAAAAGAGAAAAGCGAAGGCATGGAAGAGTTATGTTTAGCAATAAAAGATGAGGGATTTTATTATGGCTTTTAATGTCCATTGCATACATGCATCATAAATTTATATATAGGGCATAGTAAGCCAAATTATATTGATTTAAAAGTCATATGCATGTATATGAATGAAATGAAATGTTATGTTTAATTACCATGTGATGTGAGGGTAATTCAAGGAAGAAGTGGGAATCCAAAGAGTCATAACTAGTCGTACAAGGATGATATGACTAATTTATGAAAATGAAATGTTATGCATGCATGACACAACTAGTGAGGAACTATCCTCTGTAAGAGAAAGAAGCAGCTAGTAAGGCAACTCTTTTATGAGGACACGACTAGTGAGGCAACTCTCCTATTCATGAAAGAAAAGTAAACCAAGTAAGGATTCCTATAGACTTAAATATCCATATATGTAATGTTTTATTATATAAATGATGTGTCATATAGTTAGAGATGCATTCATGTAAAGGTATGTGAGCATACTTAAGGATAATATAAATTCCTCACTAGGTTTCCCACAAAGAGCCCATCCCCCACACACACATATTTTTTTACAAGTTGAGCATAGGATTGATATCATGATTGATCGCTAAAGGTTATAAATAAAGATTTTAAGTTATGTATTATATATTGTTAAGGCACTACATTGTTTCTTCATAGTTGCTTAGAATAATGATGCATATGTATAATTAGAAGATTTATAAATGTATTAAGAAAATGGTAAGTTATATCTTGTATTCTTAGTGATCTCCATAAAGTCTAAGTTATGAACAAGAGGATATGTATATGTCTAAGGTTGATATAATGTAATATGATTATGATGCATGATTAATGGAAATGTTGTTGAGGTATACTAAGATTTATGGCCCATGTAATAAATATTGAATGCTTATGATAATGGAAAGGATGTTAAAGCTAGAATAACCTAAGGTGAACCCCTGATTATAGGATTGTCTAATTAGGAAAGTTTTATATTTCATAATATGTATGTAAGGAATAGGGGAAAAAAGGATAAAATTAAATGGACTGATTAGTAAGTCTAGACTTCTCCAGTCAAAATATGATATGAAATGAATTAAATAGTTATAGTATAATATAAGAAAGTGTTTTTATGAAATGTTTAACTTAGCTTAAATCTCCATTTCCCATTTGTATTATCTTAAGAATCTCCAAGTAGACAAATGAAAGCTCTAAATGTTTTTAGGCTAACAGGCATAAATTGTAGATTTAAGGTATCGAAGAGTTTACAATGGGTTTTAACCATGAGTAATTAGGTTTGCTATGAGTTCTAAAGGCCTTAAGCCTTTTCATTCCCTAGCGCATGCACTATCCAAAATCTGAGTAGTGACAAGGTTCGTGGTGTTTAAAACCTCCTCTAAGTAAAAGATATCTATAATTTATATCCTTAAGGTGGTAGGGGCAAAGTTAACCATGTAGAGGACCAACCAAGCCTCCTTCAAGATTGTGAGGGGCAAAGTAATAAACTTTTCCAATCAACATAATAAACTCTTATAAAATCAAAGGAAATCAAAGGGCCATTAGCTCCATGGGCCTTTGCCTATCATTTTCCTTTAATCCAACATATAAAACAACAAGTCAACAAGGTAGGCAAAACATAAAAGTAAGGCTAGCAATTTCTAACACTACCTAATTAAATAATACGACATGACTCGTAGTTAAGTGGGTTTGAATCATAAATAGGTCAACCTATTTATGACACAACTAATCCATTTATTTAATCAGGTTGGTCATGTTAGCATGACATACGACCCAAATAAACACACACACACACACACACACACACACACACATATATATATATATATATATATATATATATATATATATATATATATATATATATATATATGTATGTATGTATGTATGTATGTATGTATGTATGTATGTATGTATGTATGTATGTATGTATGTATCATTGGGTTTTATGGAGCATACATAGTGGAAAAACAAAAATTTTAAATGTACAAAACTCATCAAGGATTTATGCAATTCAATTAAATTAATAAGAAAGATGTGAAAACCTACAAATTCGAATAAGAAAGGCATATTTGTTAGAAGGCAGAGAAGGGGCTTACACCAATAACACCCTACCTCAAGCATAAAGTTGGATACAAACATCACTAAAGGATGATCGCCCTTTGTAGGTATCCATATAAATAGGCTACCTCCAAAATGTATAGTGTGCTAGTGCTAGGGGTTACAAGACTATCTGTTTTTAATGTTTTCTAAAGGAAACATGAATGCACTTTTTCTTCGTTATAAAACCTTAAAATATGTATATGTATATATATCTTAACCATTAACATATTTATGCCAATTATGTATCTTAAAAGATATAAATAAGATAATTTCTTATTCCGTTTTAACTTTTAAAATGAAATAGATAGCTAAATAATTTAGATAATATATCTAATTATCTTAATTATAAATGGAGAGAGTAGTAAAACCCCAATTTTGCTTTAAACCTATTCTATATGTGCGACATTATAGGTTCACATAATATTGGTAATATCACAAAACCTATGTTTGACCCACATGTCACAAGTGGCCTCTAGTAAGATATTATAACTACCAAAATTATGTGAAGGTCAATAACCCGTCCTAACCTATTTTAGAATAATTTGTTCCTAACCTATTTTACAAATAGTATTATAATCCTTTTGTAACATTATATCTTAATTGAACATAAGACATTAATCATGTCATCCTTATACAATTCAATTCTTTTTCAATCTATAAGTAGACTAATGTAAATGGCATTTATAACTTTTTATCAATTCATTTTTGCATGGTCATGCAATCTCTTCAGTCTAACTTAGGGGCCCAAAGATATATTTCTCATAAATATATAAGGAACAAATTCTTTCTCAATCACTCATATTCCTTTTATATGATTTACTTCATGTCCAATATTAGTTTATATAATCATCCTGTTAAAGATAATATTGGATTGTATCAAAACATGAAGTTTATTATATTGGAATCCATGGTATTTTCAAGTCAGAGGATTAACTATTGCATAAGAATCACTTATGATAGTTTATCCATGTAGTGTTTTCATAATGAGTCAGTCAATATAATATTTCTTAAACATGTATATGTATATTTGACTTAATATTACATATCCATGACTAGTAAAACATAGTCATCAATCAAAACACATGTTAGTGTCCATTCATTATTCTCTCAATAATAATGACCAACTAGGGACAATTTAGAATAAAATTCTTTACACCTAAAGGTTTTACTATCAAGTCACATACTTAAAGATATTAGGTAGAATGAACTATTCATGAAATTTATCATTTAGTTGTAAACAAAAGAGATATTTAATAAAATGCAACCATAACGTTATTAAGAAAATATCCATTACAAGAATTAGCCTAGGGCACATAACTAACATATGTGTGTGTGTGTATGTGTGTATTGTTTTTGGGTTTTCAACCCTCCATTTTTTTACTTAAAAACAAACCTTATTTTTTCATTCTACTTAAAGAGACAATAACAAAACCCAGTCGTAACTCTCAATCTCTCTTCTTCTCTTTCTTTTAATTTATTTCATATTCAATTCCCAAAATTGCAAAACCCAACCATCACTCTTAATCTCTCATTTTCTCCTTCTCTAATTTTTTTTGACACTCTACTATTAAAATCACAAAATCCATGTAACATCTCTATCCCTATTCATTGGCATTATCACATGAATATATTCATTGCACAAATGACATGAAACCACATATGTGCATATGCACTGTATCAAATGATATGAAATCATATGCACAGGATAAATAATCATTTAGACATATGAATTGTAAAAACACGACAATGATAATTGCACTTTGCATTTGGGATTCTTGAACATATATGCAGTGTTTGCATAGTTATATGACAAATTGTTTCATGTTGTGTACTTATTATAGCATCATAAATAATGGTGTTTGAGAGCTCATCTAAAAGTATAAAGAGCATCTAGAAATTAAAGAATGGACAAAGGTGATGAAGGAATGAAGAAAAAAGACTAAAAGCAAAATTGTTTAACTTTCAACCAATAGGAACAAGCCACCAATCTTTTGTCCTATTAGAGTAAGAATACAAATTATAATTATCTGCCATTATGGGCTGGTAAGAGAGGAGATAAGGTCAAAATACACTAGATGAAAGAGAGAGAGAGCTAAGGAAGAAGGAAAGAAAGGAAGAAGAATAAGAAGAAGAAGAAGAAGAAGAAGAAGAAGAAGAAGAAGAAGAAGAAGAAGAAGAATGAGAGGAAAAAGTGTGGGCTGCATAAGGTTTTCCAATTCTGGGATAGTAGGTAAGTAATTTATCTTCTTCTCAATTGAAATTAACCTCTCATGAAATATTAGTCATGCATGATTTGTGAGAATTATGGAGTAATTGAGGTAGAGCTCTTAGATGGAAGTTGTAATCCAATAGAACAAGAGCTTATTATGTTGATTTTGTTGTTAGAGTAGAATTTTTCACCCACGATTTCATAACCCTAAAAGAGGAATTAGGGAAGTACAAAACAAGAAAGTTGTAGCCTTATGTCTCATATAACTTCATATGAAACAGTTTTACTTGATTCTCTGTGTGTGAAGAGATATAGCTCCTTCATCAGGACTGGTTCAAAAACGAACCGAGATGATCTCAGTCTTCTATTTTGTTATATTTTGATGACCTTATATTTTGATTTTGACAAAGTTCAAAACATGAAACTTGTAGGGTTATATTCCCTCTAAATACCTTTTAAGCAGTTTTGATTAATTTGTTGTGTGGAAAAAAATATGGATCATAGATTGGGATTGACTCTGTACCCGAATGACACACCACCTTTCTTTTAATTCGATTTTCCAAGAATTTGATGACTATAGACTCAGATTTTGATGATGGTCCAAACTTGAAAGTTGTATATTTATGTCTGATCTACATACCTGTGAAATATTGTTGCCAAATCCAGCATGATTGCTGAGATATTGTCCCTTTATCATGACTGGTTGTCAACATGTTATGAACCTACTTGCCCCGAGATTGGTCTTTTGTTTTGGTGACCTTATAGACTGAACTAGATAATGAGTAAAACATAAAAAATGGTCCTTTATATGTTTTTAACTGATGTTAGATTATTATTGCAATTATATTTGTACAATTTGAGATACACCCAAGAAAGTAAGACCTACTCTGGTTGAGATGACATTGCAA
>CATIWR010067150.1:0-12262 GCA_949677035.1 Omphalea diandra | reverse complement strand
GTTAAAGACTCTATATGCTTTGCTTGAGGTGGAATATCCCAAGAAGATACCTTCATTGGTTTTTGAATCAAATTTCCCAAGATTATCCTTAGTGTTCAAAATATAGCACTTACATCTAAATACTCTTAGGTATGATATCTTGGGTTTTCTACCATTCCATAGCTCATAAGATGTTTTATTGAAAATGGGTCTTTTAAAAACTCTATTTGTAATATAACATGCAGTATTAATGGTTTTGACCCAAAAGTAATTTAGTATAGAATACTAATTGAGCATTGTCCTAGCCATTTCCTCTAATGTTCTATTTTTCCTCTCTACAATAACATTTTGTTATGGTGTTCTAGGAGCTGAAAATTATGAAAAACTCCATTCTCTAAGCAATAATTTTCAAGAGTCATTTTGAAATTCCTTTCCATGGTCACTTCTAGTAGAAGATATGTAGTAGCTTTTTTCATTTTGAACCCTTTTTGCAAAGCTTTTAAAAGCATCAAATGAATAATTCTTATGAGCTAGAAAAGATACCCAAGTAAACCTAGAGTAGTCATCTATAAGGACTAGTGCATAGTGCTTTCCACCTAAGCTAGCACTTCTAATGGGCCCTATCAAGTCCATATGAATAAGTTGAAGCGGTCTAGTTGAACTTACAACATTTTTGGCTTTGCGAAAGGCATGGTGTTGCTTCCCCATTTGGCATGGACCACATGGCTTATCTTTGGAGAAGTTTAGCTTGAGAAGACCTTTCGCTAACTTTCTTTTAGATAGGCTTTAAAGAAGATCCATGCTTGCATGTCTAAGCCTTCTATGCCGTAACCAAGCTTCATTGCTCATAAACATAAGACACTTAAAAGATTGGTTAGCCAAATTGTCTAAGTTAATTAAGTAGGTATTGCCTTTCCTTTCATCCTTGAAAATAACATCTTCATCCACTAAAGTGGTGACTCAACATTCCCTAGGATCAAAGGTGACTTTGTTACCTTTGTCACATAATTGACTTACACTTAACAAATCATGTTGTAAGCCACTAACTAAAAAAACATTATCAATTAAAGAGCAACCATTCTTACCAATGGTTCTAATTCCAATTACCTTACCCATGGCATTGTTACTAAATGTGACATCTCCACCTTCTTTTTTTTTTTAATGCCATGAATAGCTTCCTATTTCCAGTCATATGCTTGGAACATCCACTATCCACATGCCAATTACTTGACTTGGTGGTAGCCACACTCCCCTACACAATAAAAATGAGTAACCTTTTCTTAGGTACCCAAGCATACTTGGGTCCTTAGGGGTTAAAAGATAAAGGGTCCTTTAGTTTGAGGTGAGCCTTCCTAATATAGCAATGAATATTAATGTGTCCAAATCTCATGCAATATTGACATTGGAGTTTGGACTTATAAGTCTTTATCTTATGCATAAATTTAGTATGAGTACGAGGCTTTCTCAATCCTTGGTCATGTGAATACATGCATGAACATGTATGATGAGTAGGAGTAGAGAATTTTTTTATGAGAATGACCATGCTTTTTATTGTACATATAAGCATGGTTAGCTTTTTGAGTCTTATCTATAGAGCTTCGAGGAGCCTTCCTTTTGCCCTTAGGCTTAGAAGGGTTAGTGCTAGGATCACTTTTCTTCCCAATTACCTCTACCCTTGAGAATTAAGGTTCTGAGGACCTAACAAATATAGTTTGAGAAGATGAGGAGGCTCCATTGAAGCCTAAACCACGTCTAATTAGTAGAGGTCTTTGTGACATAATCAATGTGTCCAATGCTTCTTTTCCTTTATAAAACTTAGAGATTGAGCTTCTAAGCTCAATGACTTCTCCTTTTAAAGTGTCATTATCCTTTCTAAGTGAAGCCATTGAAGAAGATGAAATAAAAAGACTATCCACTGATTTTTTGAGCTCATCATTAGATGCTCTTAATTCTCTTACAATTTCATTGAGGGATTTATATTCATCCTCTAGCTTTTGACATTTTCTTTTGTAAGATTTCATTTGTGACTTGTATTTGTCACATCTCATGGTTAGAGCCTCTAAAAGCTCTTTATCAATCTCATCAAATTCAAAATCATAATTAGAATAAGAATAGGTACTTACCTCATTTGTGGAGTCTTCTTGTGCCATGAAGCAAATATTGGCAACTTCTCCTTCTTCCTCTTCTTAACTTGAGCTATCATCCTAAGTGGCTGAAAATTCTTCTCCTTGTCCCATCTCTTCTTCTTCTTCAATGTGGGAAACTCATACTTGATGTGGCCTTACTTGCCACATTTATAGCAAGTGACATCGTTGGATTTTTCTTTTGGACTAAGAGCTATCTTCTTGAAGCCTTTTCTTTCTTTTTTTCTTTTGATAAACTCCTTTGTCCTCCTTGAGAGCATTGCTAGCTCCTCTTCTTTTTTGTCACTTTCTTTATCACTTAAGGTAATTTCCACCTCATTCTCCTTTGTTAAAGACTTAAGAGATAGGGTTCTTCTTTCTTTTTCTGATTTATCTCCTTGGCCTTTTAGCTTCTTCATTTATTCATCCTTTTGTAAGGCTAACTCATGAGTTAAGAGTTTGCCTATCAAGAAGTCTGTTGGCACCTTTCCAATCTCCAGATTAGACTATTGGATGCTATACACTCTAGCACCAAATTTATCTAAAGGAAGGGTTTTGAGGATTTTTGTGTTTACCTCATAGTTTGTGAGTGTCCTTCTAAATTTCTTCATGTTGGTGATGATAGATAGGAGCCTATTCATCATTTCGGTGATGCTTTCATTGTTCTTCATCATGAATAGCTCCTATTTGTTTACATACATCTTCAACTGGATTGAATTTACTAGAGTTGTGCCTTTATGGTAATTCTCAAGTGTCTTCTAAATGGCATGTGCTATTTGAAAATGTTGCACTCTTCCAATCTCTTCTATAGAGAGAGAGCTTAGAAGAATGGCCATCGTCCTTTTATTTTTGCCATTTGATCTCCAGTGAGCTTCAACCCATTCTTCTCTTGGGATAAGTTCTTCAATTCCATCCACTACCTTAGTGGGTGGTTTCTATTCTTTTACCACCACATCCCAGAGGTCCACCACATCTATGTCAAGATAGATTTCCATTCTATACTTCCAATGAGTATAATCAGTTCCATAAAAATGAGGCTTGAGGTGTGAGTGGATTCCCTCTTGTGCCATGATCTTTTACTTACCAATAAAGGGTTGTTTGAGTGTTTAGGCTCTGATACCACTTGTTGGCCCTAGGCACCAAGAAGGGGAGGGGGTTGAATTGGTGTATAAAAATTAAAAAATATGGTAAGAAAGAAAATTAGTAGAATGGAGACATATGATTGGTTCGGGTATAATTGACCCTACGTCCACTCCCTAATTCTCAGCAATTGGGTGTTTCACTATCTTTCAATGGTGTTTTCAAGCTCACACCAAACTTTTACACTTGTGTTTTCAAGGCTCACACAACAATCTTTACACTTATGTTTTTGAGGTTCGCACAACAACCTTTGCACTTGTGTTTTTAAGGTTCACATAATAACCTCTCTTAATGTTTTTATAGGCTTACACTATAACCTTTACAAATGATGTTTATGCTTACACCAAACAATCACCTGAAGAAGAGAAAAGATTGAGTAGCAAATTTGCAAGAGTTTGGGTTATAAATTAATGAATTTTCTTACATTTACATCTGTTTAGTGAGGTATTTATAGCTTCTACCCACTAAAGAGATGTTATAATAAAATTGGTCACAAATCTTTAAAGTATGTTAGGCAGATTTTTGCATTAAATGTTTGTCAGGCTTCATTCGCGGTTGCTACTACTCTTTTGTGGTTGCACTAATAAGGGGTCTCTCTTGTCTAATATAAGTATCCATTTATTTCCATATTATGCTCTAGATAAGGGGACTGCCTTACAGTGCACGAGAGGAGGTACCATTGCTTAGGTGGCCTAGAGGCTTACTACTCCTACTTTTGCATTTGGTTCTACTGTCGTTTGGGGTCCTAAATGAGATTGTGGATCTGCTTCAAAAGGTGTGGAACCTATTGTGGCCAATAACTTGGCTTCTATGCCAAATAGCCCGGTAGAGTCCTACAAGGCTTTATTAATGGGGTCAATGATGTCACTGCAGATGATCCGATATGTCTGTGCTTTTAAGCCAACCAAGACCACTCATGTAAGTTCCTTGTTCTTTTGCATTTATTGTATCTTGATTGCATAATAAATTATATCTCTGAGAACATTTTTCTTTTCCATTTTTATAAATTCTTCACGTTTAGGCAGAGGCCATAGTGGACCTGATCATTATGTTAAAGAGGGTTGTAATGCAACAAACACGCTCCATACAAGTTAGTGAAACACTGGAAAAATAATGCGTGCATGCATGTTCATGGTTCATGGCTTGTGTGCTTTGTGTCCTAAACACCTTAACCCTCATGTTTCTTGCAGGAGACAATCCAATGTCAAAATTGTGAGATCAGAGAGAGGGATCAAGGTATTATAGAGGTGGAGGTTGAGATGAAGCGCCTAGCCCAAACAATTAGAGAGCACGAATACATGGATATAGATGGTGAAGTTGGGGATTCTAAGGTGGCCCTATCTAAGAGCGAAGGTAGCTGAGTTTTGGAGACCTATACCCCTTAGTTGTTTAGGATATTATTCCTTTTTCTTTTCCTTCTTTCAGTCTAGTACATTTGATATATATTCACACAATCATACAATTTATTGGGTGATTTGGAAGCCCCTATTTGGATATTTACTTAAGACATGCTAGGATAGATTGAGGTGGCATTGCGTCCATTTTTTATTGAACTTTGACATTTTGTTTGTCAACGAAACTCTATTTCTCATTCAATAATTATGTATCTCAAACTTGCATTTGTTGCTTCTTTTGCATATATGCTTTACAAAATAGGTTCCTAAGTCTTTACTAGTCTAAAAACTAGAGGGAAGATTGTTTGGTCTATTTTTTTGGAAAGGGAAAGTTGTATAACCTAGCTGGAGGGTTGCACACTATCATAGAACATTGTACAACCCAGCTTGAGGGCTGTACAACCCATGGGTCTATCCTCCTATTATAAAAGCTCATTTTGAATCCTCTTTCTTTATTTGCTTCCTTTAACTCCCTAAATATGGCAAGAACCTTTATAAGGTTTCTCCTATCCTAAGTGTGGTCTAATATGTCATGGGTAGGTCTGACCACTCTCTATTGCCTTTATGATGTTCATCTCGACTTTTATTTTTTACGGGCAACAATGACTTGTGGGACTCCACTACCCATATCTTCCATTTTAGGCATATAAAAATCTAACCTTTGCTAGAGGAATATGGTAGTATTCTTGACTGTCATGTCACAACCATTGATCAAATAGCACTGCCTCAGTTAGATTACCCACATGTCAGAAGGATGGTGGAGTTGTTCGACCTGCATTATGATGAGGTACCTAGGCACACATTAGGCAAGGAAAAGATTCTCATGATCTTTTTCAACACTTTCTTCCTCTCAGGGACCATGCTAGAGTAGCTCAGACTAGCATTATAATAACTATTTTGATAGATAAGTATCTACTGAGGAGGGATGATGGTGAGATCGATATATAGATTTTACCATTTTAAAGGAAATGGAGTAAGAGAGGCCTCTTGTGCCAATACTTCTAGGGGAGGCCCTCGTGCGACTAGATAGAGTGGCTTTGGGGGTCAGTGATTCCTTTATGAGGAGCCTATTGTTACTTCATGTAAGAATTCTCCTTGCAACCATTTTCCTTCTTTTCTCTATTTCTTTCTCTTTTTTCTTTTCTTTTTGTTCTTTTTGTTCACTTTTTTATTATTGCCCTAACTTTTTCTTAGACCGCTCGTATGGGTTTTCAATCCAGCAAGCTACTCAATTTTGCCTAGGTCGCCCTTTTGGGTTTTTAACCTAATGAGCATCTTATTTTTATTTTCTCATTTTTCTCTTTTTCTTTTTTGTTTTTCAAATATGGCTGTAAGAGATGTTGGGACTATTGGCAATGTGAGACTTTATTACCCACAACATCATTCAAACCATCGCCTGACCAGGCCGAACACTATTAAAGTTGAGTGGGCCGAGTGGATATCCCATATCACTATCAACGACTTCCTTCGGAGTTATCCATGCTGGAACTTATCACGTGTTAGCTTGAGGACTTATAGGGATTATGTCATCCTTCCAGTTTTGGGTTTGAGCACATTTTATGACCCTGCTTGCAAGCATCATCAGTTCAGTGCTCCCTAGTTTAAGGTACAGTTCATCCCTTCATTCATTAAGGGCCCTCTATCTTAGTACTTCCTGGATAGGGTTGAGACTACTTAGACCAATCTCCACATCTATGACTTCTATACTAGTCGAAACCTTCAGTCTGATGATGATGTAGACTACATGGCATGGTTGTGTGACCTTTAGAGTTACATGCATCATATTAACAAACTATAGACAATGATCTTTCATGATAGAAAAATTGTCATATATTGAATTCTAATTCAAAAGCATGTATGACTGAATTTACTTTAATTATGCAAATGTACTTCCATATGATATTATGTTTAGGATGAATCACTTACATTTTACATATTACAAATTAATTGAATGCACGATTTTTAGTTTTAACATTGGCCTTCCCAATTTGGTTGAATTTCCCTCGAGGATTTTGAGTCTATGGTTGGATTGCTTTCAACACTAGATCATCAACCTTTACCATGTTTGGCTTAATTTTTTTATTGAACAAATGGGCCAACCTAGCTTGATACAATTGAATATGATATAGGGCCTTTAATCTCTTTTTGTCTAATAGAGCCAGTAGTTCAAATTTGTTTTTTACCCATTGGTACTCAAGGATGTCAAACTTCACCACTCGCAAAGACTTCACTTTTAACTCAATTGGTAGCACAATCTTTCTCTATACACCAAGGAATATGGTGTCATCCTGATTGATGTCCTTGCCATTATTTAACAAATGCATAAGGCAAAAGGTAATTTCTTAGACTAATCCTTGTATGCCTTAACCATTTCGGCAAAGATGTTTTTAATATTCTTATTCGCTGTCTCCAGCGCTTCGTTAGCCTATAATTTATAAGGTAACGACTTACGGTGGACCACACTGTATTTTCTTAACATATCCCTAACCTTTTGTTTGGAATGAACACCATTATTTGTAATAACATGGTGCAATGCACAGTATCTATATATGAGGTTTTTCTCTGCAAATTGTATCATCTACTTTGCCCTAGCTTACCAAAGTCTTCTACCTTTACCCATTTTAAAAAGTATTCTACCGTCACTATGATGTACTAATGCCCTCTAGTATAAGCTAGTCTAATTTCTCCAATTACATTGATGCCCTATGCTGCAAGCAACTAAGGTGATGTCAAATTTTGCAACTCAATAGTTAGAAAATGACTGAGACTTTCATGCAACTATCATTCATGACAACTCTAAACTTTCTGAATGTAATCATGTTCCATAGTGGTCCAGTAGTATGCAAGTCTCATAATCTTCCTCGTCAACACTTTCTCATTTACATAGGGATCACAAACCCTTGTGTGTACCTCTTTCATGACCTTATAGCCTTTTTCTTAGTCAAGCTTTGCAAATGAACCCCCATCAAGCATTCTCTTATACATTACCCTGTCACACATTATAAATTGCAAAGATAACCTTTGGATCATATCCTTATCCTTCTTTTTCACAACCCCTTTTGGGTATTTTTATCTTATAAGCACCTTTGTATATCAAAATACCAAGGGTGATTTTTCGCTATCACCTACATCACAGCTACACCTATGTAACACGATGCCCTAGATTGAAGTGTGATTAGTGGCTTTATGGGCATCACCCTAGGCCCTTCCCAAAAATAAACCAAGGTTGCCAAGGCATCAACCATTGCATTTTCTTCTCTTAACAGATGATGAAATCTGACTCTCTGAAAACTCTACACCAACCTCTTTATATGCTCCAGGTATGGGCCTAAATATTCTCCTTTCAATTTCCACTCTTTTATTACCTGTGAAATTATCAACAATAAGTCTTCGAACACCTTTACTGTCTTAACTCTTATTTGCTTCAAAAGTTTGAATCTTAATGCACATGCTTCATATTCAGCCAAATTGTTAGTCACCTTATAATGGAGCTTCTTGGCTACAAGAAAGAGTTCTCCTTCAAGTGAGATCATGACCACCCCTATACCTGACCCATTCTTATTTACAGCTCCATCAAAGTACACTTTCCATCCCTGGGGCTCGATTGCACCTAACCCCTTATTTAGGAAATGGGAAAGCTCAAATTCTCCTTCTTTAATGATTTGTTATGCTAAGTACTCTGAAATTATCTACCCTTTAATCACCTTTTTGACTACATACTTAATATCAGATTTAGTTAGTATGATCAATCACTTTGCCAATCTCTTAGTCAGAGAAGGGGGCTCAAGTAAATGCTTAACCAGATCAAGGTTTGAAATCACCTCAATAATATATGACTAAAAGTAATTTCTCAACTTCTTTATAAACCAAACTAGCACTAGACAAGTCTTCTTTATATGATTATATTTTACTTCACATGGCAACAACTTCTTGCTAAGATAATACACTACATGCTTATTACCTGATTCATCTTCTTGAGCCAATATCGCACCTACAGAACTATCCTCCACTGTTAGATATAAAGTTATAGGTCTTCCAGGCCTTAGTGGCCTCAATATCTACGGGTTAGTCAGATACTCTTTTATCTTTTCGAAGGCTTTTTTACAATGCTCATTCCATTTGATCATCTGATTTTTCCCCTTTTCACAATGCTCATTCCATTTGATCAGTTGATTTTTCCCCTTTTAACAATGCTTATTTCATTTGATCAGCTGGTTTTTCTCAAGTAACCTGAAATGAGGTTCAAAGATAAGGGCCAATCTTACTATGCACCAATTGATGTGTTATAAACGACCTAAGAAACCTACTTCTTTCTCTAACTTAGGTGTAGGCATTTCTCGAATAGTCTTTACATTATATGGATCCACTTTGATTCCCTTCTTGCTGACTGCATGTCTTAATAGCTTACAGGAGGTGGCCTCAAACATACACTTTTCAGGATTTAGCTTCAAATTGTACTCATCAACTCTCTTCAAAAACTTTTCAAAATCTTCAAAGTGCCTTTCTCTAGTCTTCGACTTCACCATCACATCATCTACATACATATTTATCTCTTTAGGGATCAAGTCATATAGTAAGGTCATCTCCATTCACTGGTATGTTGTTCTTGCATTCTTTAACCCAAATGTCATCACCTTGTAACAATGCGTCACCCATTCTATGATAAAAGCTTTCTTCATCTTATCAATGATTAGCTATGAGAATTTTGTTATCCTCGGAGAATCTGTCCATGAAAAAATACATGACAGAGGTTACGACGTTGTCAACTAGCCTATCAATGTATGGCATGGGAAAGTCATCCTTTAGGCATGCCTTGTTTAGATCTTTATAGTCAATACACATCCTCACCCTTCCATCCTTCTTCAGTGTTGGCACTATGTTAGCTAACCACTTTATTGGACCAGGTTGGTCAAACCTAAGTCAAAGGCCTCTTTTGATCTTGACAATAAAGATTGATAGGTACAAATATCTTGTTTAAGTGTTGTTTTTGTAGTTCTTAAGTTAGGTTTGCATTGAAAGTTAGATGGAAGTCTAAATCTCTAGTATTGAGTAAGGCATCCAAATTCGCGGTCAGGAATTCTAAATCGCAACCGCCACCTTGCAACAAGGATGGATGAACTTGGACCAGATGAATTTACGGAGCAAATTACAACCGTGATCCATCCAAGGAAACTTAAATGTCATATATAAAGATTCGTGGTGGTGTTTGCATTCTAAATAGCGATTGCAAATTTTGTAGCTAAATGAAAGGAACCAAGTCTATAACAATAACATGCCAAATGTCCAAGATGAGAGTTGGGATACCAAAATTTGTAAGGGCGAAGAACCTATCGAGACCACGACACATGTAAATGTTTTCTCCTCACCAAATAGAAGGATTCACGGTCCCTGTCACATCTAAGAAGGATCTTAATCACCATTACAACTTTTAGTTGGTAAGTCAAATTCAATGGCTATATTTCTTGGAATGCAAATAGTAGCATGTCACGTGGACTATTAGACATAAAACTGGGTCTCTACTACAATTTTGGTCTTTTGAGTGCAAATTAGAAATTTGCGATCATGAAATGCCAGTCACGATTGTGAAATCAATTTGATAGGCATTTAATGTAAAATCTACCTAGCTTACCTTAGAGATTTAGGTATAGTTTGTTAGCAATGTCTCTTTGGTATTTGTTGCCTATAAATACTTTACCAAACAAACATGAATGCAAGAGAATTTTATTGATTGTAGCCAAATACTTGCAAATTTACTTCACAATTTCTTATTCTTTGTGAGTTATTGTTGTTGGGTGTAAGCATTAACACCATTTTGATTGGGTTTGAGAGTTAGCCTAGCTGTCAAAATTCTTATAACAGGCAAAAGTGTGAGCCCTTATAAAACACTTGAGTGAGGTTTTTGTGTGAGCCTTGAAACATAAATTGTAGGGTTATGTGTGAGCGATCAAAACACATTGTATACGTTTGGTGTGAGCTTGGAAACCCCGCCTTGAGTTAGTGAGACACCCAATTGTGAAGAATTGAGGAATGGATGTAGGGTTTGTTAACAGCCAAACCACTATAAAATGTTATGTGTTCTTTCTTTCCACTTCTCATCTAATCTCCATTCACTTCATCCTCCCTCCAAATTTTTTAGATTCCCGCCAATTTAACCCCACTTCTTGTTGCTCAAGGGCTAACAAGTGGTATCAGAGCCAAGTCTCAATTCAAGCCTTAATTGTGTGAGAAAAGATCAATGGCACAAGAAGAATTTCACACCCATTTTAAGCCATAGTTTGATGGATCCGACTATACTCATTGGAAGTATGAGATGGAGATATACTTGGATAGTGATGTGGTGGATCTTTAGGACATTATGGCAAAAGAATGGAAGCCACCTACTAAGGTAGTTGATGAAAGTGAAGAATTGATCCTAAGAGTATAATAGGTTGAAACTCACAGGCGATCTAATGGAAGGAACAAGAGGATTATGGCAATTCTTTTTAGTTATCTATCAAAGGAAGAAATAGGAAGGGTTCAACATTATTTGACAGCCTATGGAATATGGAAGGCCTTGAAGAACTACCATGAAGGCACAACATTGGTCAAGTCCAACAAATTAGAAATGTATGTGACAAAATGAGAGTTGTTTATGATGAAGGAAAATGAAAGCATCACAGATATGATGAGTATACTCCTATTGATTGTCACAAACATGAAGAAATTTAAAAGATACTCACCAATCATGAGGTAAACTAAAAAAAAAAATACTTAAATCTTTATTTACCTTTTGAGAAATTTGGTGCTAGAGTTTGTAGCATCAAAGAGTCAAATCCAGTGATTGAGAAGGTGCAAGTTGATGTCCTCATGGGCAAGCTTCTAACTCATGAGCTAGCCTTGAAGAAGGATGAGGAGATGAAAAAGATGAGAGGGTAAGGGACAAGAATGACAAAGCAGAAAAGAAGACTTTAGCTATCAAATCTTCATCTAAAGAAAAGGAACCATAGGTTATTTCAAGTGAGAAAGATAGTGATAAAGAAGAAGAAGAGCTATTTATGCTTTTTAGAAGAACAAAAGAGCTTATAAGGAGAAGAAAAGATAGAAGAAACTTCAAGAAAGCAATTCCCAACCTTAAGAAAAAAATGGGTGAGGTTACATGCTATGAGTGTGGCAAACAAGGCCAGATGAAGTATGATTGCCCTAAGCTAAAAAAAAAAAAGAAGAAATGGGACAAGGAGAAGAAGAAGAGCTTGAAAACAACTTGGGATGACAATTCAAGTGTCACATCCCATTTAATAATCATTTAAATTTCTCTTTAAGTCTATCTATTGTCATTTAAAAGGCCTGATTAAATTTTTTTTTTCATTATGTCTCTTGTTCACCACTTACTAATTATTTACAACAAAACATACATGAATAATCAAACTAAAATACTAACTGACTACATACTGGCTCAACCTCTATTACACTGCTAGACAGCGACTTTGAAAAGTATACTGGATGCAATCTTTAGTCTACTCTTCCTGAAATAAGATTTCATACAAAATAGTGAGTTTGCATACTCAGTAAGTAAATGTATAATGATACTTCAATCTCAAATAACGTAACAATATTTAAACATAAATAACTCATCATCATATCCATGTA
>CATIWR010067149.1:0-15977 GCA_949677035.1 Omphalea diandra | reverse complement strand
TGCATGAAATTTTATTTCAGGAAGAGTAGACTAAACACTGTGTCTAGTTATATTTCAAGGTTGCTATCTAGCAGTCTAAAAGAGGTTGGGCCAGTATGCAGTTTATTAGTATTCTAGCTGGTTTAGTCATGTATACTTTATTGTAAATAATGACTATGTTGTGAACAAGCGACATTGTGTGAAAAATAAATATGATAAATAAATGATAATTGACTTAAGATTTTTTAACAATAATGGATAGACTAATGACGATTTAATGGGGTGTGACAGTGGCAATGTCACATTTGGACACAATGTCAAGGGTAAGGTAATTGAAATTGGGACCATTGGTAAGAATGGTTATTCATTAATTAATGATGTTTTACTTGTTGATGGTTTACAACATAACTTACTTAGTGTAAGTCAATTGTGTGACAAAGGTAATAAAGTTATATTTAACCCTAGAGAATGTCGAGTTACCACTTTAGTGGATAAAAATGTAGTTTTCAAGGGTGAAAGGAAAGACAATACCTACCTAATTGAGTTAGACAATTTGACTAATCAATCATTCAAGTGTCTTATGTATCTTATTAATAAAGCTTGGCTATGGCATAAAAGAATTGGGCATGCTAGCATGGAGCTCTTACAAAGCTTATCAAAGGGAAAACTAACAGAAGGTCTTCCTAAGCTAAGGTTCTCTAGAGACAAGACATGTGGTTCTTGCAATTTAGGGAAGCAACATTAATCTTCCTTCAAAGCAAAGAACATTATAAGTATATCTAGACCTCTTCAATTAATTCATATAGTGTTAGCTTAGGTGGAAAACATTATACACTAGTTTTAGTTGATAATTACTCTAGGTTTACTGGGGTTTTCTTTCTAGCTCATAAGTATGATACTTTTGATGCTTTTAAAAGTTTTGCAAAAAAGATTCAAAATGAAAAGGGTTACTTCATTTCTTCCATAAGAAGTGACATGAAAAAGAATTTCAAAATGAGTCTTTTAAATCTTATTACTTAGGGAATGTGATTTTTCATAACACTACAACAAAATGGTGTTGTAGAGAGAAAAAATAAGACACTAGTAGAGATGGCTAGAATTATGCTCAATGAGTATTCATTGTCAAATTACTTTTGGGTCGAAGCTATCAATACTTCATGTTATATTGCAAATCGAGTTTTCAAAAGAACCATTCTTAATAAAATTTCTTATGAGCTATGAAATGGTAGAAAGCTTAAGTTAGCATACCTAAGAGTTTTTAGATGTAAGTGTTATATCTTGAATACCAAAGATAATCTTGGAAAATTTGATTCAAAAACTAATGAGGCATATTCTTAGGTTATTCCACCACTAGCAAAGCCTATAGAGTCTTTAATAAAAGTTTAATGGTTGTTAAAGAGTCTATGAATATTGTGTTTGATGAATCTAGTAAGCTTAATCTTAGGAAAGGTTATTTGGTTGATGATATTGTAGGTGATTTTGAGAAATTAGATTTAGAGGATACTACAAGAGAAAAGAATGAGAACCATGATGAAAGCAAATCATCAAGAGAAGATAAAGATCCTCAACATCAATAAGTGAAATCACCAAACCAAGATCTTCCTAAAGATTGGAGATTTTCCAAGTATCAACCCAAAGACCTAATCATTGGTGATACTTCAAAGAGTGTAAGTATTAGATCTCAACTTAATACTTTATATAATATCTTGCTTTTGTTTCTCAATTTGAGGTAAAATCTATTGATGAGGCTCTTGATGATGAGAGTTGGGTGATTGCTATGCAAAAGGAACTCAACCAATTTGAGAGAAATAATGTGTGGAAACTTGTTCCTAGGCCTAAGAAACACCCTATTGCAGGTTGAAAATGGGTGTTTAGGAATAAGTTAGATGAGTAAGGTTTTTTTCTAGGAATAAGGCTATATTAGTTGTTGAGGGTTACAACTAAGAGGAAGACATTGACTATGATAAAACCTATGCCCTCATAGCAAAGTTAGAGGCCATTAGGATTCTTTTAGCATATGCATATCATATGAATTTCAAACTATTTCAAATGGATGTCAAAAGTGTTTTTTTGAATGGTGTTATTGAGGAGGAAGTTTATGTTAAACAACCTCCTAGTTTTGAATCACATACTTTCCATATTATGTTTTTAAATTGAATAGAGTCTTGTATGATTTGAAACAAGCTCCAAAAGCTTCAAATGAAAGGCTTAGTTCTTTTCTTTTACAAAATGATTTTGAAAAAAGGAAGATTGATACTACTTTATTTGTCAAAAGGCATAATCATGATACACTAATAATGCAAATTTATGTTGATGATATCATTTTTAGTGCTACTGATGAATCTCTTTGTAAGGATTTTGCTAAGACTATGACTAGGGAATTTGAGATTAGCATGATAGGAGAGCTCAAGTTTTTCCTTGGTCTACAAAATGAGCAAATCAAAGATGAGATCTTCATTAACCAAGCCAAATACACAAAGGACATTCTCAAGAAATTTGGCACGAAAGGATGTAAAGTAGCAAAAACACTAATGAGTGCTACTATCAAATTAGATAAGGACGAATCGGGTAAGTCAATTGATGAGAAAAGATATTGAGATATGATCGGTTCTCTACTTTATCTTACTGCTTCTATACCTGATATAATGTTTAGTGTATGCATGTGTGCTAGGTTTCAATCTTGTCCCAAAGAATCTCATTTGAATGTTATTAAAAGGATTTTTAAATATCTACATGGCACATTACATTTAGGTTTGTGGTATCTTAAAGATTTTTCATTTAGCCTCATAAGTTATTTGGATGCAAATTATGCTAGCTGTCTTCTAAATAGAAAGAGCACTTCTGGAACTTTCTAATTTATAGGAGAGTGTTTAGTTTCTTGATTAGTAAGAAGCAAGTTTCGGTTGCCTTATCCACCATCGGAGCTAAATATGTAGTTGCGGGTTGTTGTTGCACCCAAGTCTTTGGGATGAAACAGTAATTAAAGGATTACAATGAAGTTGTTGATCACATTCCCATCAAATTTGACACCACTAGTGCAATAAATCTTTTCAAAAATCTCATCCAACACTCTAGGAGTAAATATATAGACATTAGACATCATTTTCTTAGAGATCATGTCTAAAATGGTGATGTAGTGTTAGAATTTATAGACACAAATCATCAACTTGAAGATATTTTCATAAAACCTCTAAATGAAGAAAGAATGAACTTTATTAAGAGAGAATTAAAAATGTTTGATGGAAGCTCCTTAAAGTGAAATATGGATCTCTCTAGAATGTTTTTGTTTATTACATTATTTCTTGTTGAATGATTGTCTTATATGATATATGTGATATTTATCTCTTTGGATGTCCTAATTTTATATGCAATTGTGCCTCTTTATGCCAATTTGCATAAATTAGACATCAATATATTAAGTAGATCACAACTTAGATAGTCAAGTCTTATCATTTCTTAGTTATCTTTTCTGACTTGTAATTTACAGTTGTTATTCCTTGATTCACGGTCACGAATTACAAGTACTCATCATTCGGTTGTCAACCATCAATTTGCGATCGCGACTTTTAATCCCCACTTTGAATTTGTTCAAATTTTAAATCTTTTGACCGTTGAACGCGTCGTTTCACTAGGATTTTTTATCCGTTACTCACATTTTTCAGAATTAGCGATCACGATTTGCAGGTCGCAGTCACGAATTTGAGTAACTGTCACACATTTAAGTGATTTGATTGCCAACTGATTACACTCCTTCATTTAATTCATTTCTGACCACTTTTAGCCATTTTCACACCTTTTCCTGATTTATATAAACCCTTCAAACAATATTTCTTTTCACTACTACTCATTATCTCAATCTCTTTTCTACCTTACTCTTAAAAACCTTCCAATCTTCTTTCATTCACAAATGGCCCCCAAGCTTCAAGAATAGAAAAGGAAAGGCAGTGGCACAACTTTATGGACCACCAGCTCTACACTTGATGAAAGGGATAACGAAATAGGAGAAAGATCGATACAAGGCAAACACCTCCAAGATCATTCTATCGAACAAAATCCCTTCCATTTTCCTTCTTGAGTCGTTAGGTATTAAAGATGAGATCCACACTTTTCTTTCAAACCTAGGATGGAACGAATTTATTTTTTGTGACAAGCCTGGATATGAGGAGATCGTGCGAGAATTCATGTGTACCTTGACTCTAAGTCGAAGAGCAGAATCTCGTCTATGCCAATACGTAGTATTTCATGTTTTTAGAGACTCTTTTTTCATCACTTTCGAACAACTTTCCAATATATTTAATCTTCAAGTCAGAGATGACATTCCATTTATCATCTCCGCTCTTGATGTCAT
The DNA here is from genome assembly GCA_949677035.1 of Omphalea diandra. Lineage (NCBI taxonomy): Eukaryota > Viridiplantae > Streptophyta > Magnoliopsida > Malpighiales > Euphorbiaceae > Omphalea > Omphalea diandra. The sequence continues at coordinate 11,650 of CATIWR010067149.1, read as the reverse complement.
TTATTTCGAGTTTTGGTTTAAAATTTCAATCGAGACCAAACATGACCCCGAAACCTCCTTAGCCAAATATATTCAAACCCTACTTTTTTGGTTACTTCATCATATCTTTACCTTCTCCATTAACACAATAGGTGATGGTAATGAAAAGGCATCCCAAAAGGATCTTGCTTTCCTTTTCTTCTTATCAAAAATAAACTCATACAAACTGGTCATTTTTTTATGGTTCAATTGATTCACATGAGCATGAAACCCAAGAGTTAGTTTCTTCTCCCTTCCCATGTCACTACAATTTACCAATACATGGGGGATCTTAACGAGTAAAATGAAAAATTCTTCGCTAAAAAGCTTCTCCCTTCTCAAAACTTTTTGGGCTTCTCTTACCTCATCAATGCAAAAGCCATTCACCTTAATTCTTACATATACACTTTGAGTGCTTTTGGAGCCAAGAAACTAGAGTCTTCCCAACCCTCCAAAAGAAAAAGCTTTGTCATTAAAGAAGGAGCTCGACCCATTCCACATCCCTAACTTAAGCCTAAAACTAAAATCTCTCTTGCCTCCATCAACAAGAAATTGGACAAGATGATGAGGATGCTGAAAAGATGATTTCTCCTCCTCTCCTACCTACACAGTGATTTGGTGGACTTATAAGAGAAAGTAGGTGCTCCTTTTTACCCTCTTTCAGATTTTGAGGATTAGAAGGACACACCAGAAGAGGAGGACAACCAAGAGGTTGAGGCGGGTGATGAAGCTAAAGGTGGATGAGATAATGAAGAACTAGACGATTCTAGAGATGTTGACAGTTCTTTTGTCTTTTAGTTTGTGTTTAGGGTTTCTTTTTCTGTTTTATTTTTTAAATTCTTGATGTAAAGCTGTTGATCCCATAATTTATTAAATAAATAAAAGTATTTGTTTTGCAATTCAATGTCTCAATTGTTTTGTGATTACAATTTCTATGTCATCTTTGTTGTTTTTGCTCTTTATGTTTACTCTATCTCAATTTATGCACTTCTTTTACTCTCTAATAGCATTGAAAGAAAATGAGTATTGATCATAAGATAAAGTATAAGTTGAGGGGGAGCAAGTTCTAACTTAGAATTATTTGTTGATTGACTAGAATCCTTGATTATTCTTTGATTATAGACCATCCCAACTTCACGATTTATGTATTTTTTTTCTTTAGGATCAATATAAGTCATCAAAATAAAAAAGGAGGAGATTGTTGGACTAGGTTGGTTAAACCTATGTCATAAACCTCTTTTGATCTTAACAATGGAGATTGATCAATTCTAGTGTTTTGAGTTAGTGTTATTTTGCAAATTATAAGATTTATTTTCATTGAAAGTTGGATGAAAGTCAAAACCTCCATCTTTAGGAAGAACATCCAAATTCGCAGTCAGTAACCCCTAAATCGCAACCATGACATTGTTATTAGAATGGATGAAGTTAGGCCAAAGGAATTCGCGGCGGGCGAATTCGTAGCCGTGACTCAGTCGAAGGAGCATTGGTTGATTCACAGAAGAATTCGCGATGGCATTCGCATCAGAGGTCACAATCGTGAATTTCATAATAACAAAAGAGGGAACTAAAGCCACAACCACAACACACCAAGTGTCCAAGGCAACCGTTGGAAAATTAAAAATCATAAGGGCGAAAATTTGGTTGTGACCACAACTCAAAAAGGAGTTGTCTCCTCACCAAACAGAAGAATTCACGGTCTGAGTCACTCTCAAGAGAAAGTTTAATCACGACCGTGACTTTTGAGTAATTGGTTGAACACAATGACTATATTTCTTGGACAACTAATGAGTGAAGGACACTTGGACTAGCCGTTAGACACAGAACGGAGTTTTCTGTCGCGATTTTCAGCTCCTTAGTACAAATTGAAAATTCGCGACCGCGAAATGAGAGTAGCAACTGTGACTTCCGCCTGACAAATATTTAATGCAAAATCTGTCTAGTACAACTTGGAGATTTTGGGATAGTTTTGAGTAACATCTCTTCAGTAGATGTGGGTTATAAATACTTTGTCAAACCAATGTAAATGCAAAAGAATTCAATTAATTGTAACCAAACTCTTGTCAATTTGCTACTCATTCTTTTATTCTTTTTTATGTGTAGTTGATTGTTTGGTCTTCTATTCTTCTTTATGTGTAGTTGATTGTTTGGTGTGAGCAATAAACACTTTTGTAAGTAGGTTGAGAGTTAGTCTAGATTCTAAAACTCTTATAAAAGGTTTTTGTGTGAGCCTATCTAAAACACTGGTGAGAGGTTTTTGTGTGAGCCTAAAAACACAAGATGTAAGGATTTTGTGTGAGTTATATAAAACACAAGTTGTATAAGTTTGGTTGGGTTTGAAAACATCAGTTTAGTTGAGTGAAATACCCAATTGTGAAGAATTGAGAAGTGAATATAGTGTTTGTTAACACTCGAACCACTATAAACTTATTGTGTTGATTTTTCTCTTCTTCTTCTTAACTTCCTAAACACATTAACTTTCCTTTTTAATTTTTAATTAGTCATCAATTCAACTCCTTCTCGGTGCACCAAGCCAACAGTTTCTTTCCCATATAGATTCGATAAATATGAATATTAGTTTTATAAAAATAAATATTAATTGACTTTAATACAATATAAATTACTATATGTCACTTAAATTATTTAATAAAAAATTATTTTATAAATAATATATAGTTTATGGTAAAATTAAATATATAAAATTATTAAAATAATTTTTTACTTATTAAAGTCAATTAATGAAAATACCTTGATAAATTTATATTTAAAAATTAGTAATAAAAATAAAAATAATTTTAAAATTTTAAATAAAAATCATATAAATATTAAATAAAAACAACGACTTATTCTTTATAATTCATTACTCTTTACTAATGAATTTGGAGGAAGAGCGGAATGAAATGTAAACGTTATATATAGCAGTTATGATAATATGTAAGTTGAAAGTTAGTGTTTCTAATTTTAAAAATTAAAAAATAGATTAATTTAATATGAAGTTGAAAGTCCAAGATTTGTATTATAATTTACTTTTTTATTTATAATATCTTATGTTGAATTTTTTAAGATTTGGGTGTCCATATCACTGTCATATACAGAGGTAAGCAAATTTTTGAGAAAACCAGTAAATTGAACCGAATCGAAGCTGTTCAATTTTATATAATTAATCAGTTTGATTCGGTTTATAAAGATATAAAATTTTTGATCAGTTGGTTTGGTTTTAAACAATAAAAAACCGAAAAACCCGACTTCAAAACACCCTTTCTTTTTGGGGTTACTTTCATTAATTTGTTTTGCTTCTTTCTCTTCCTTCCCTATTCAGTCACTCCCTTCTCTTGTCTCTCATCCCTACTCGTTCATCCTCCCATCTCTCATCCTCCCACCCAGCCGCTATCTCTTTTCGTCTGTCACTGGCTGCTACGCTCTCTTCCGTGCTCTCAATCGAAAATTTTAGTGCCCTCTTGACATAGCGTGATCTCTTAATGTCGTTGCCTTTCTCCTCTTCTCTTCGCTTCTTTCTTCACCTTGCAATCGAAACTTTCAACTGACCAGGTGAGAATTATTACTTATTGGAAGTAAATTCTGATTGCTTGTTTTGTTTTGGTGTTAAAAATGGTTGAGTTGTCTTCAATGTTGGTATTTGAAAAAAATTGGTGAACTATGTTGGTATTTGAAAGAAATTGGTGAACTGTGTTGAAAATGAAAAACATGCAGTTGGCAGAGGAGCAATTAACGAATTGATATCGAATTTACATATAATGTTTCGATTTGTAGTTGAACATTAAAAGGAAAAGCAATTTGGAGAACCGGTGTCCAACTATCAAATAAAGCATAAGTCCAGATTCAGATGCTGAAACTGCAAAAGGAAAGCAAACAAAATTGTTTGCTATTCTTTTTATTTTGCCTAAAACTCTTTTTCTTTTTTCTTCTATTATTTATTGGAATACATGGTATAGAATTTATTTTAATATATGGAAGAGTTGGAAGAATGAACTTAAAAAAATGTTATGAATTTTTGTTAGGTTTATTTGATTTTTCATAAAATTTCGGCTTTAGTCAGCTTTTATAAATATTAGGTTCGGTTCGATTTTACATTTATATTATGTCAATTTATTCAGTTTGATTTTTATAAATATTTAATTCGGTTCAATTTATATTTATATTAAATCAATTTAATCGAATCGATTTAAAAATATTCTCAAAACTAACCTATTGCTCACTTATAGTGAAATCATTATCAAATTTGCCTAAAATTTATCTTGAGGCTATTAGTAAAAAAAATAGAAAATTCGTGTATTTAAATTTTAAAAATTAAAAAATAAAATTAATTTGATATAAAATTAAAAGTTCACGATGTTTTAAGTAATTTACCCTAATTTTTTTCAATTCATTTCATATTCATCTCAAAATTTTAAAATACTTTTGAACCTAAACTTTTATTTTTCGTATGAATATTTATGCCACTAATGATTTTTATTTAGATCCTTAAAAAATGTATGCTACAGAAAAATAACATGTTACTAATCGATGATTCACATTGTGCGCGATTATAATTTATACACTATTTAAAATAAATTTAAAAATATTAATAAAAATATAATATTCATATATAAAATATGCAATTAAATATATAATATCTATTTCTCAAATAGATAATATATTAAATTATTTTATAGTTTGTATTTTTTTGGTTGTTATTTTATAATTTTAAGTAATTCTTTATTTGCATTTATAATTATTCTTAATTAAATAATTTTATATGAAAATTCTAATTACTTATGTATTAAACAATTAGTTTGACAAATATCAAATTTTCATTGCAATTAAACAGTTGATAAATAATAATCACTTATCTAAAATTAAATCTAAAATAAAAATTAATTATATATTAATTGATAATTAGTATTTTGTGTAAATATAATTTAATATATTCTTCAAAATATATTTAAAAATATTAAAAAAAATAAAATATTTATATAAAGCATATGATTGAATATATCATATTTATTTGTAAAATAGATAATATATAAAAATTATTTTTTAATTATCTATTTTATGATTTCTTTTAATGATTATTATTTTCATTTATAGTTTTTTTTAATCATATAATTTTATAAAAATTTCAATTGTGTCAAATAATTAATTTAACAAAATCAATGACAAATATTTGTTCAAACTGAATCTTAGAACGAAATTAGTTAATTAATTAAGTGTCAAATACTATAACCGTTGGGTTTTGCCTTATTATACTATTTAGTCCCATATTTTTAAAAATTATACTAGAAGGTCAGTGCATTTTGACTTCGTTACACAGTAAAGAAGTTTTGTTCGTTTTTATGGATTTTTGTCATTAACTGCATGTGAAATGACAATTATGCCCTTAATTTAAAATATTGAATAAAAAAAAAACAGCGGTTGTGTGAACGCAAAACCTTCTTTCTCCCTCCTTCCTTTCTCTTTTGAACCATTTCAATATTTTTATAACCCATTTTAATCAAGCATTAAACTTGAAAATGAAATTACTAAAGAATCCGAAGAACATACATTGTGTTCCGTTTGAGAAGAGAACAAAAGAAAAAAGTTTTGATTTTTGAGCATCCAATGAAGGTTAATGTTTGCATGTATATTGTATTTTGAATGAATGACTTCATTTTGATTTTTTTGATGAAAATGGGGGTGGGAATGTTGTGAATTTAGGGATTATTTTAGTTTAACATAGGGTTTGAATGATTGTGTATGGATGATGCATTTTGGGGATTTTAACTTTGTGTGGGGTTTCGATATAAAAATGATACACAATCACTTTGTTTACAATATAAAAATTAAAAAATTTGACCATTTGAATAAAAAATATTGTAAATGACAAATGATACCTTAAATTGTGGAGTTAGTGTGTTACTTTTTGTGTTGGGTTTTGGAATAATGGTGCTAAATGACAAATGATGCAAAGTATTAAAGTAGAAAATTTGTAACTTTATGTATTAATACTTGTTTGTTTTCTTTCTGGATGTAGATGTTGGTTGCTGATGAATACATTGTAACTTTATATATTAATACTTGTTTGTTTTCTTTTTGGATGTAGATGTTTGTTGCTGATGAATATACTTTTATTCTTTGTTTCATGAAAAAGAGGTATATGTTTATAATATGTGTGTGTGTGTGTGTGTGTATAGCTTTTGTTGAAATTGAGTCACATTTTCTAAATATAAAATGTAGATTAGGCATGGTTATAGGAACTGATGAGGACATGCATGTGATATTCAGCTTTTAAAGAGAAATGCCTAAGATACCTATTCACATTACTGAGAAATATATACCCCTAAATGTTAGGAGGGGGGATAGGGGACCAAGTACTGGTGTAAATGTAGAAAGGGAAGGGGAAGGGAATACTAGTAATGTGCTGCAAGAGGGTGATAAAACCCCACCTCCAGCACCAATTTTACTCTTACCTCATAATGAGCCCATTGCAGAACTTGAACTCACAACAAAAAAGGAGCCCATAGAGGAACTTGAACCCAAATTACACCAATCAAGTTCTCAAATGGACTCCAGTATCCATAATAAGCCCAATGCAAATACTGATCCCATTGCAGAACATTAACCAAACATTTTCAGTCAGTCCACTTCAGAAATGGATTCCAATATCCCTCTTTTTGAGCCAAATGCAGAAAATGACCCCAGTGTAGAACCTGAAATGAGGCTAATTTTCCAACTAAGCCCAATGTCAGAAGTAGGGGAAGAAGGGGGATGGCAGGTGGGAGTGTGAGATTTAGGGGAAGAGGAATGCAAGGGGTAGAAGAAAGGAAATAGGTGAGGAAGATCAAAATGTTGAGGTTACAGGTATTAGAAATAGAGGGGGAATGGCATGAGAAGAAATAATGTTGAGCATAATGGTGCAAATGAATTCAGTGATGATGAATTCATTTTCTTTGATAGTGATGATGATGATTGGCTGCCATTAGGTGTGAGGCTAGTAGTAAGAGTGAGAGTGTTAGTGGTGAGGATGGAGTTGTGAGTGAGGAAGATGTAGGGGGTGATCCATATAATATAATGGAAGATGATGATGGATTAAGTGATGTAATATCTAACCAAGAGGGGGTGGGGGGACATTAATGTTGATGATAATGATGTTAGGAGTAGTAGAAAGAGGAAAGAGGAGGGTAGATCAGTCTACCAATGAGTTCAAGTGGGGTGGATGAGGAGGAAACAGTTTTTGAAGTGGGGCAGGTTTTTGGGGATGTGAATGCCTTTAGGGTAGCGTTGAGTGATTATGCCATCAAAGATGATATAGTGTCGAAAGAATAAAAAATGATGGGAGAATGGTCACAGCTAAATGTATAAGAAATAAAAATTATGGGAGAAAGGTCACAGCTAAATGTACAACAAATAATTGCACATGGAGGATTCATGCATCTAAGTTAGATGACAATAGGACATTCATGATAAAGACTTTGAAAAATGAGCATAACTGTTTGCATCCAATTCAAATAAAAATCATAATGTCACAATTAAATGGGTCAGCAATAAATTGAATGAATTATTGAGTGCTGACCCAAACATTAGTTATGACTTAAGGATGCAACAAATTAATACCAAATGTGGCATTGATGTACCTATGTGGCAATTTCATAGGGCTAGGGCAAAAGCTAGGATGTCAAGTAAGAAGGCACACATAGATAGTTTTAGAAAGTTGAGGAAATACATGGAGTTTGTGTTGACTATTAACCCTAGTAGTATGATTAATTTTGAGCCTCATGACAAAAATAACCTCGATGACCTAACTAGGCTTAAAAGAGTGTTTATGTTTTATAAGGGTGTGATGGATGGATTTAGAAAAGCGTGTAGGCCTTTTATAGGGATGGATGAATATCATTTGAAAGGTCCTTTTGGTGGAGTTTTGCAATAGCCCTAAATAGCAATAAAAGGGTTCTTCCATTGGTTGTAGCAGTGGTGGAGGTAGAAAGTAAGGAGATTTGGCTTTTCTTCTATGATTTGTTGAAACAATGCGTTGACCCATTTGAGAAGCCACTAAAATTTATGTCAAATAGGCAAAAGGTATGCCTCATACTTGGTGCAAGTCAATTGTATCTTATGCTTTCATTTTTGGTTTTTGAAATTTGTTTAGCTAATATTTTGTAGGGAGTAATTGGTGTTATGGAGGTGATTTTCCCTTCTACAAGTCATAGATTTTGTGCAAGACATATCTTCATAAATTTGCAAAAAAAAATTCAAAGGCTTAAACTTGAGGAAAGTGTTTTGGAAGGCGGTAAAAGCAATACATGAACCAATTTTTTAGGAAGAAATTGAGGAATTTTAAAAAAATTAATGATGAGAAGCCATGGAAATGGATGATGGAGATAGAGAGGAAGCATTGGTGCAAACATGCCTTTGAGCATACGCCAAACCAACAACATGATTGAATCCTTCAACAGTTAGCTGAACAAGGTTAGGGGCTTGCCAATTATTGATCTTTTAGATGCAATAAGGGAAAAGTGTATTGTGAGATTGCAAAAGAGGTATGTTAAAGGATGTACTTAGGAAGGAAAAATTACTCCAATGGCAAAGAAATCATTGAATGCCATTATTAAAGAAGGAAAGACAACCTCAATTTTTCCAGGCAGAAATGATGAGTATGAAGTGAAGGATGGGAGAATTAGATTTGCAATGAAGTTGAATGATATTACTTATAGTTGCATGTGGTGAGAGATTAATGGGATGCCTTACAAGCATGTTGCAAGGTGTATAGATCACAAACAAATCGATATTGAAGACTATTGTGATGCATAGTTCATTATAGCCATCTATGTGAAGGCATACAACAATGCAATTCGTCCAATGCCTAAACATGATTTTGAACTTGAGGATGAGAGTCAAGTCATTTTGCCACCATAAATAAGGAAAAAAAACTAGTAAGCCTAGATTGAATAGGGTGAGAGAAGAAGGTGAAGGACCTGCAAGGAAAGTAAGTACAAGGAGTGTCACTCTCAAATGCAAGCAATGTAGGCTTCTAGGACACAACAAAAGAACTTGTAAATCTCCTATAGTTAATCTAAGGGTACATATGTCAAAGTTACATTTTCTTATAATTAAATGTTCACAACTAACCATGGCTCATGTGTAATGTAATTTATGGTTTTGTTAATTAGAACCCTGTTTCAAAGAGGTCCCACTTTGGTAGACAAGCACATGCTGGTACTAAAGGAAGTTCCCAAGGTGCTATTAACAGCCGTAGAGGAGGACGTACTATAATAGGAAGTTCTCAACAAAGTGGAGTCATTAATCCTCCCAACTAATAGGATGCTTCAAGGTTTTTGCTTTTTAGGACATGGCATATGGAGCTATAGTTCAAGAATTTTGGATTTTTGTACATGGCATACTTATAGAATTTTGGGTTTTTGTAAATGACATGAAAAATATATTATTTTGTTTTTTTGGGATATTAGCAAATTATAGATATAGATTGCTTTCTTCATGAATGTACTTTGACATTGTGATGTAAGTGCATTATAACGTTTAAGTACATTGTGTATTTGAAATTTCAGTAATATGTAAGTGAATTTTAATGTGTAAGTACATTGCATATTTAATGCAATATATTACTCACAAAAAATTGATTTTGTGATACTTGGAATGAATTTGTATTTACTTGGATTGATAAGGAATGGATGAATTACATCGTGATGCTTGGAATCAATGAATTTTACTTGGATTGATGATATATAAGTAGATAATGATTTGCAATAGGTTCAGTTTCATCTAGACCTGCTGCAATAAACTTTCGAATTAAATGACATATTCCTTTATATAATCCCTCAATTTTGGAAATATTATACTATAAAGTCCTTTCATTTTATAAATATCATACTATAAAGTCCTTTCATTTTATAATTCCTATATGTTACTTCAATTAAATAAGAGAACCCAATTATCAACTTTATTTCACTTACTATACATATGTTTGCACACCATGCCAAATCCATATTAATTGAAAGTGACATTTAAAGGCATAATTTACATCCAACTACCATTTCATTGAAAGGGAAACTCATACATCTTACAATTATTACATCATTCATCACCTATAACCACCATTTTTATCTACCATAAGATTTCATTGCATCATTCATCACCTACACACAAAGGCTTCTCCCTTCAATATAAACAATTCTTTATGTCTTCATTCTCCCCAACATAAACTTCGAAACACCAAATATCAACAATGTCACAATCTTCAAATACCACAACACATTCTTAACACTTTGCATTTTATTCAACATCCTATAATTCTCTTCCCTTAGCTACTTGATTTCTTCAATTTTGTTCAACATTACAATATTGTCTTCCTTCAGCTGCCTGATTTCAGCCTACATTTCATCAACATGACAAGTTTGCTTGTCCATCGCCTTTTGGCTCTCAATAGAGTGATTGTTGTTGGGAGAAAATGGTTTGGCACGCTTGTACAAGCCAAGAAAAGTCCCACAAGCTCTATCTGGACTTGCATAGTGAAGCTTTTACTTGTTCTTTTCCGATTCTGAGATCTTCACTACACACCTCTTCCCACACGCACATGTCTTGTTCTTATACCAATCTTCCCACCCACTTGCACCTCTAGATACACTGCCTTTTGACATCTTCTCTCTAGACAACAAAGCATTTAAGCCAAAATTAGAAAAAAAAAAACTTCATAATTTCCCTCGCATTACCTAGAATCCCTAATTTCCCTTAATGAATCACAATTACCTTTATGAGTTGCAGCTTTCACCTTCCATCCTCCTTCCCTCTTCTTGCTTCTTGATTGCAACGGCTCAGCTCAGCTCACATGTTCAACAGTAAGATTCTATTCTCCATGAATTACATTAAAACCTCTACATAATTAGATTTTTGGGACCATATTAATTGTGTTACTATGAAAAGGTTATAACTTAATAGAGGTATAAATATTGAATTTTATACAATAAGTATATATTAATAAATGGTCATTTGCTACAAGAAAAAAAGAATATAATTGAACATTTTCTAACTCTAAATGCAACACGTATGGTTTGAAATTATTTATGAACATATTATTAATTTTATTGGTGAAATGATAGAAACAAGAGAAGATTTATATATTCCCAATAAATATAAATAAATATAAAGTCTTTTAAAATTAATTTGTATATTTTCAACACTATATAGGTAAATATAATGGTCTTTTGTTTATTTCTTTTTTCAATGTATGTACATACTTTGTTAATTAATTATATTAAAACACATAAATAAATAAAATATATAATATAACACTATAATCTTAAACTTTTAATGTAATATAATATATATTTTAAAATTTGCATATATAATTATATTATTATGTAGATACGTATTTTCTTAAGATGAGAGTTTAAAGTTATAATTTATTATAATGCAAAATTTATTTTTATTTACAATTAGCTTAATTTGGGACCATAATTTTTTATTACTATGTAGAGAATGTTCCTATCTAGAGTATTACTATATAGAGGTTTTACTATAATTCCTCCAATAACAGGTTTCATTTCCTCCAACACTTCCTTAAAGGTATTTTTGAGTCTTAGATAAATTATTTACTCACTTTTATCACTTTTCGAGGTTGACAAGCGAAAGAAACGAAACTCCTTTA
>CATIWR010067138.1:0-27021 GCA_949677035.1 Omphalea diandra | reverse complement strand
CCAAATTCTTCAAGAGAAACCCCGTTTGTTTCTAACGGCTAGTCCACGTGGCATCTTCTTATTTGTCTACACGAAAAATATAGTCGTTGTCCTTTACCTACTTTCAGAAGTCGCGGTCGCGAGATTTTCTTGCACAGGGCGCGACAGACACCGCGAATTCAACTGCCAAATTTGGTGACTTTCTTCCACAAGAATCGTCGTCGCTACTAGTAATATGCCTTCGTGATTTTTGACTTCCAACTGTCTTATTGGACACTTGTCAGGCTGTAGTTGTGGACTGGCTTCCCTCTTAAATTTCTTTGAAATTCGCGGTCGCGACTCAGCCGAGATTCCTACCGCGAATTCGTCTGTGACAACTTGACCTTTCTCTTCTCAGGGATCGCGGCCGAGAATGACACTGCGATTTCGCCTGCTAGATTTTCAAAAAAAATTGCGATTTCGCCTGCTATATATATATTGGATATCTATTTTTTTAAAAAATTTTTACAATTAGATAATATTTTATTTTTAATTTTATTAATATATATTTTTATTTTTAATTTTGAATATAATTACAAAATTCAATGGAAATAATATATATATATATATATATATATATATATAATTAAAGATTTTTAAAAAATTTAAGAGTTAAATTATAAAATATGTTCGATTTAAATAAAAAATATATATTTATAATATAAAATAAAAAAAAGCAAAAAATAAATCTTAAAAAGTTTGGGGTTGGTGGCCCTTCCACGCCCTTTGTAGATCTGCTCTGTTTATATATGTTTTATTTTAACATTACTTGTTAATTGCAGTGAAATTACACTTTAAATGATAAATAAAATTTTCTTATCTTTTATTGTATATGTCAAAAAATTTTTATATATAATGTTTACTAATTAATAATAAATATCCTTTTCTTTTCTAAGCTTACATGTATTATTGTTTTTCATCTTTTGTAAATACAATGAATCTTTGTATTCGTTCTATAAAATTCAGTCTTAAATTAATTAATCCTTCATAAACTCAATAAAAATCTATATTTATCTTAGTTTCAAGAATTAACAAAAATTACAACTTCATCTTCAATTGAAGATTTGAATCATCACAACTATTCTTTTGGCTAATCCATACGAAGAAATACTTTTAAATTTCTATATTCAAGTCTTTCACAATTATGAAATCATTTACTTCTATTTTCACTTGTCAAAATCATCTTCTTCGATGTTAAATGTCACATTTATATTCATCTCTCTATTAATTGCTAACACTTTCTTGCGATGATTGAATTGAGTTCATAGTTGCAAGCATTGTTTTTATTTGATTTACAAATTTGAGTTTAGTTCAAAAATATAAAGTTAGGAATTTTATTTTTAGAGATTTTACTTATATTTTAGTATTTTAGCAATGTGTTAAATTTACCTATTAAGATAAATCTTACCAACTAATACATTTAAAACAATAGTATTCAACATGATATTTTGATGCCAATAGAGTACTATTTTAATGCAAACTAAACGTCATGATATAAACACGTTAAATTATATGATATTTTTATTTGTTTTTTAAAATTAAAAAAGTAATTAGTTGGTATTAAATTCAAAGTAATTTTTAGATAATTAAAAATTCGACTCTACATCCCTATATATGTGTGTATATATTTATAGAGAGCGAGAGGTATATGTGGATATAAAATAGTTTTGCATACGACAAATGTGGTAAAATATACTATTCCCTCCATTAAGAGTAAGTGTCGTTTATTAGAGTTTTATATGGATTAAGAAAGTGTTTTACACACATAAATATAAGCAAATAAGATTGTATTATCCCTATATTGATAAACTCAAAATTAATTAATTAATTCTTGTAAAAATAATTATAACACATTATTTTATATTTCTTTTACAATTTTACATTATTTCAATAATACTACTTTAACTTATTCATATTTGAACTATAAATTGTCATTTGTTCGTGATACACGGAAATGCTTTGAAAATTTAGAAAATTTTGATAAATATAAGATTTCTCAAGAATAAAATAAGAAAAAAAGAATTAATATTTTCTTAAATACACAAAAATGACATGAAATTTTCAATTTTTTCAAAAAGTGAACAGAGAGTAATTGATGAGTGAATTTTCGTAAGGTAAAAAGATGACCACATCCGACCCGATTGATCAGGCGAATTGGCGAAGGTCCGATTACAATCGTAACCGCTCTGTTTTTCTCCCCAGTTTTTGAACTGCAATCTCACTTCACTTCATAAAAAAATCGAAGCAGGAAAACTACTAAGAAGAGTGAACCGCATAAAGTTTCTGGTTGGTTGAAACTCTTCACTACTTTCTTGCACATGTATTTAACTGTTCTCTTTCTTGCATCTGCCTGTGTATATGGGGTTTGTGCGTGTGTTACATAACATTGTACTGAAGTTAATTGTGAAATGAGGCTGTGAGAATTGGTGGATTTCTTGCCCCTGGTTGAAAATCCTTCGTGATAGATCATGAAAGTTAAGTTCCTTGGCCATTTTTGTTGGAATTTTTATTATGTTAGTTAAGGAACTTTACTTTTGTAGTTTTAGGTGCTAGATTTAGATGGTTATACTAGTATATTAGGTGCACCACTGTGGGAGCCTTTTTCTCAGAGTACAATGCTGGCCGTGTATGCTTAGTGTTTGGAGAGTTGATACATAGCAAGACTAACGTATCAACGTAATTGTAGCAAAAAACAACTAATGAAGCATAATCAGTTGCTTTGATCATATTGTTCAACCAGAAAATGTTTGGCTTCACTTATGATGTATTTGATGATTTTTTTAGGTTGCCCCTTTCTGTTTTTACTAGTCTTACTTTTGCTAGATATTCATAAATATATTGAAAGTATTATAAGTTTGTTGACTATGTCATCTACACTGTTATATTGACATGTTAATAAGAATCCTATATATATGGTGTATACTTTAAGGAACATAAAAATGGTCGCAACTCTCAATATTTAAATTATTCCTTGTAGTGGGTTTCCTTTGTAGTTAATTGAGGCATGAAAATATTTAAATTATTCCTTGTAGTGGGTTTCCTTTGTAGTTAATTGAGGCATGAAATATTATGCTGCATGAATATCCTCTTCTTGCACAGAACTTTCCTTTGAAAGTAAAGAATATTTTCCATGATCAGTTGGATGTTCAACCAGTCCTTTATTTCCCCTCTTTCTCAAATACACACATTTTCCTGGTTTGTTTACTTGTTAAATTTTTTCTAGCAGAAACGTCAATTTGTTGTGCTATTTAATTTCGGTCTCTCTGTCTCTCTCTCAATACCAGACCAATCTGGGAATGTGGTGTATTCACTTTTATATCACCAATTCATTATTGACACATGCCTTTCAAGTAATTGATTAGACCCATTGTTCTTTCTTGAATCTTTATTTGGGATATATTTGGTGGGAGTGACTAATAGCACATCAAATAAAATGATGAGAACTGTTGTATTCTGTGTTTGGAATGGGTGGAAAAATGCAAGTGGCTGGACAAGCTAAGCCCAGCTGGAGAAGAGGACAATTTTGTTAATTTTTCTCTGGCGTGGAGGGAGATTACAAAGGAGAGTGGAAGGACAAAAGTTCCTCCTTCTCTTGGCTAATGGGCACACCAAACTGTTGTGTATGCTTTTATGGAAAGAAGTAACACAGCAAACGGCAGCAGTAATGGGCGTAAAATTCAGTATTCCTATTTTATCTCTTAGCTAAAGTTTAGGATTTCCATTTAAAATAATTTATCTATTAATCAGGCAGTAGCTTTATTATTTCCTATTTTGTTTGTTAGGAAGTTTTCCTAAAGAAGGACTCTTATTATTTCCTATTTTGTTTGTTAAGAAGTTTTCCTGAAGAAGGACTCTTTCCCCCTTGTAATTCTATTTAAAGGAGCTTATGACATTCAATAAAATTATCGATATTTTCAGACAAGAAAGAGCAGAGGAGAGTTGGTGGTCTCTTTAACAAATCACCATTAAGTTCTAAAAGATAGGTTCCTCGAGGAAAGGGAGGAACAAGGGGAATCAAGAAGTTTTCCCCGACAACTGACCTGTGACGAGATCCTATTCGCGGGCCCATAACACAAACACAGTATTTGAGAGGATTAGGTGATCTGCCTGTGCTGTCTGGTCTTGCCCCTTGTATAAATTGCAGCTTTAGAGATTTATTATTTCCATGAATTTCACATATGCTTAATTGTGAAGATGCTGATGATGTGGATGCTCACTTTTGTCCTTGTGTATTTTCCCAACTCAGATGCAAAAGCCATGGATTGACTTTCTAGAGTGAGAGTGCTGAAGTCTGAAATCATGAAATGGTTGCTGAAATGATAAATAAGTGTAAAAAATTTAAGGATTTGACTGTTGCGGCCATTATGTGATAACCCAATCACTATTGTGATACCTAAACTACCAGCAAGGAAATTGAGATACTAATACATATATGGAACCAAAAAATCATGCAACTCGAAAATTGAAATCATTGCTTATGGTAGATCTCGTTGGGTTAATGAAAGTCACAGGGCTGTCTGGTAGGGTCCATGCTCAAGATATTCTTTCCATAGAAAGCCCTATGGATGGCAAACAGGCTCATAGGAATTTCACTTTTTTGCTTCGGGATTCTCATGTTAAAAGAAAACGATATGTTGATTAAAAGAAGGCAATGTGTGATTAAAAGATTTTTCTTTGCTACAGGCAAGGCGAATTGATGAATCAATTGCTTCTTGATTGTGAATGGAATGCTTCTGGGTTTTGTATTTGCTACTTCTTTAATTAATTGGGCACCGGTAGAGAATGGAGAGATGAACTAAGGTGTTTGGAAGGGTCTTCTGATGCTGAACTTGATATGAGGATTTGCGATGTCTAGGTAGCATATTTATGCTAGGTTTCATCAATATATTTATGCGAATCCTTCAATTCTTGTGTAGCATAATAGAAGTGCTATGCTTGTCCCATTCATAGCTATTAAATGCGCAAGGCGCACCAAGGCGCTAAGAGGTCTTGGAGCCTAGGCGCAAGGCACGCTAAGGCGCTAAGGGGTCCTGGAGCCTAGGCGCAGGCGCGAGCCTGAGCGACATAAGGCGCAAAAATAAAAAATTAAAAAAATATTATAAATTTTATCATTGGACTACTAATAAGGTGATATAATATTATAACTATTAATATTCAATACACATTAAGTAATAACGACAGAAAAACATACATACAAAGAAAAAGAAAAAGAAAAAGAAAATTTAATAAAGGTTTCAAATTCTAAACACCAAAGACTCCTAAGTTTACTAAAGACTTGAAATCCTAAATAGACAAAAATTTTAAACTTACTAATAATACTAAATAAGAAGTTCTAACACTTATCAAAATACAATTATTCAATCATCATCAAGCTCAGTATTGTCTTCATCATCATCATCAAATTGATCATCTTCAATCTCCTCTTCTTCTTCATATTCTTCAACATCATCTTCTTCCTCATCTCTAAGTACTAAAGGAGTGTTAGCTCTTGTATGAGAAGATGCTTTTGCCTTTCCTTTTTCTATTTGTTTAGACTTAGCACTTGAAGTGGAAATAGGTGTGGTGCTTTTGCCTCTAGTAGGACGTGTTGCCTTCTCAACTCTACTAACTGCACCCTAAGTTAAATCTTCACCATCAAACACCAATTCATCTTCATCATTAGATTCTCCATCCATTCTATCCATCAACCATTCATTACTATCATCAATATCACTCAAAGAAATGGGGTCAATCTGGTCTCGTGCATCATATCGACGCTTTAACGCTAGATTGTATTTCACAAACACCAAATCATTTCAGCGTTGTTGAGCTAGCCTATTTCTTTTTTTGCTATGAATCTGCAACATATCACAAATTCACAGTAACTTGATAAGCAAGATATATAATAACAAATTGAACACCCTATACTAACATAGTAAACATTACATGCTCAAACACGCTTCAATTGCGTTCATAGCCAGAAGCACTACAAGTGAGGCTAAGCACTTTAATGACAAATTTTTGCAAATTTAAAGTTGATGACCCACAGGATTTCCACCATTCAACTGGAGATTTTACTTTTCTATGTCTAATGGCCAACTCTATCCCAAATATCCCTTTTGCATTTCAATATAATGCGAGTTGGTTAGTAATTTTGTCCTGCTCATCATGGCTTGAAATCAATCTCTCCAAAGTTTTATAAAAACCCGTCATCACTTCTTGATCTTCAGATATATTGAGATTTGAATAAAATAACTCTGGATTAAGATAATTTCCTGTTGCATGCAAAAGCTGGTGAAGTTGACATTCCCATCTATTGTCGATGATTTTGAACACTTCCTTGTATTTTTCTTCTTTGTCATTAAAAGACTTCATAATAGCGTCTATCCATAGCCTCATAAATATAACCCATTGTAGGTTTTTTCACCATCAACTAATCTAAGAACACGGACTAAAGGACCAAATATCTTCAAGATATACACAACACTGGTCCAAAATCTAGGCATCAAGATAATTTTAGTTGCCTTCTTTCCAGCAACTTCTTTTGCCCATTTGTTATTTGTCCAATCGTCTGAAGTGAACATTTTTCTTAAATTGTGCTTTTGCTTGTGTATCCTTTGAAGAGTGAGAAAAGCAGTAGCAAATCTTATGACACCAGCTCGAACAAGGTCTCTTTGTCCTGTGAAATGCCTCAATAAATTTACCACACCTGAGTGAACATAAATGTAACCATTCAAGCTCATTGCCCGCTCAATGTTACTTTAAAAATAGAGAAATTCCCAATGTCTTCTAAAATCAAATCTAGGCAATGTGCAGCACAAGGTGTCCAATATAAATATGGTATTTTGATTTCCAATAATTTTCCTACAAAAGAAATTAAAGAATTAGTGAATTTAACATGCATGAAAGGACTTTATTTTCTAAGAAAAATGTGATTGAGGAGAAGAAAGATAGTTTCTTACCAGCAAGCACATTGAAAGTTGCATTATCAGTAACAACTTGTACAATACGCTCCACAAATCTATTGAGCAATTTAAACATTTTCTCTCTAGTCTTTTAATATTCAGAAGCATCAATAAACTTAAGAAAAACTGATCCTTTAGGAGAATTCACTAAACAATTAATGAGTGTCCTCTGCTTTTTGTCTGTCCAATCATCTGCCATGATAGAAAAACCATATTTAGCCCATTCTTCTTCATAAGACTTCATCATAGTTCTTATGCTATCAATTTCTTTTCTCAAGAAAGGAACTCACACCTCATGATAGCTAGGTGGTTTCAAACCTACACTATATTGGCCTATAGACTCCACCATTACTTGAAAACTAAGATAGTTAACAACATTAAAGGGAATAACCGCATCGTACATCCATTGAGTTATGTCTCTACAAGCTTTTTTCCGCAATTCCTTTTTGCATGCTTCATTTATCGTAGTTTGCTTCTCCTTTTTCAAGTAATTCCTTCTTTGAACAATTTTTTCTACATTAGAAGCAAAATACACATCCATTGGACCTTTTTGCCTTGGCCTCTTTTGCATATTCACGGATTTAATACTACTACCTTTTGAGCCTTTACTAGCTTCAATATCATCCAACTCTTGAGCATCATCACCATAAGTATCTATATCCACAAAATCTGGAATTGCAAGTCTTTCAAGATTAGATTCAACAGCTTTTTTCTCCATGTATTCTTGAATTTCTTGACGCACATGAGGCGGACATCTTGTGCAAGCCTTAGCATTTCGAAATCCTCCAGCGATATGTTGTCTGACATGATAAATACCCCCTTTTGTAACTTTTTCACAAAAGTTACAAATCAAATTGTTGGAGTTATTTGGTGTTTCCATACGAACATACTTCCATCCCGAATCTTTTGATGGATTTGTTAAAGCACTAGAACCCATACTAGCTTCCATAATGCATTAACAAAACTGAAATCAACATAAAGTAAAGTAATCAATAGTAAAGAAACCAAATCAGCACCAAATCAATACAAAATCAGCTCTAAATCAATACAACCAACACATTAATAAGCACAAAATCAACACTAAAACCAGCATATCAAATTCAATATAACTAATATATTAATAAGCACAAAATCAGCACTTAAACAAACATAACCAGCATAAGAACTAACCAGCAACCAGTGTATAACAGGAGAAAAAAATCAACCAGCACAAGAACCAACCAACAACCAGTAACCGGTTTACAACAGGAGAAAAAAACCAACCAGCAACCAGTTTATAACAGGAGAAAAAAACCAACCAGCAACCAGTTTATAACAGGAGAAGAAAAAACTGAAGAGGAAGAGAAAAAAAAAAAAAGAAAAAGAAAAGATTGACAAAAAAAAAGAAGAAAGATAAAAAAAAAAAAAATAACAAAGAGTAACCAGCTGTGTTTTATAAAAGGACAAGGAAAAATTGAAGAGAAAGAAAAAGAAAAAGAGAAGATTAACAAGAAAAAAAATAAAAAAGTGAAAAGGAAAAAAGATTAAGGAAGAGGAAAAGAAAAAAGAAAAAGGAAGAGAAAAAAATTGTGTACCTATTGTTGGAGGTGAAAAGCTGATTATTTCTTCTTCTTCTTCTTCTTCTTCTTCTTCTTTAAGTATTGGGTATGACAATACATTAAAAAATTAATTTGAAAATTTTAAAAGAAATCAAAATCAATTTAATTATAGCAAAAAAAATTAAAATTGAAATTTAGAACAATGAGAAGCAAAGAAATCCTTAACAATCTGGAAAATTTAAACAAATACTCTCTTTCCAAAAATCCATATCCAATTTTTCTACCACCACCGACACCCTCTAAATATCTCGTTGCTACTGCGTTTGCCACAATTTCTACCATTGTCATCGCTACATTAAGAGACCCATTTAACTTAAGACATGTCTTATACTTTCTCTTGAGCATTTGTTTGTTGATTGTGAAAAGAAATATCATAGATTTTTTTTTTTTAGCAAAAAGAAATATAGGTTGGATTTGGTCTTTTCATTTAGCATATGATCATTGATGTTGATAAAAAATTTATGTTTGGGAGAGGTGTGCTTGCTTGAGAATTAGAGAATTAAAATGGGTCTTCTTCATCCATTGTTTTATCGGTTTATCTTGGTAAAAATTGTTTTTGCTTCAAATGACGTTTTTAATTTAATTCAAACTTTATTTCTTGTTTTATATGGCTAAATGTTTGTTAATTTTGGATTCTTTTTGGCATTTCATCCTTTTTGGATGATATAAAATTAAAAAATAATAATATATTTTTTTTGTATCTATGTGAGCCCCACATTGGCACAAGTCAACCATGTTAATCCATTTACCGTATTTAAGCTAATGATGACGAGCTCAAACTTTATTTTGTTGAAATATAATGGACCTCTAATAAGAAAAATGTGAAATCACAAGGTTGTAAAATGTCATTACTAAGATCAAAATTTCATAGCAAAGTTAGGATATTAGCCTTCTTAACCAAATTGGCCAAAGGTTTCTATCTAATTACTAGGAAAATTTTTAGACTGGACAAAAAGTATCGGCTTTTTCCATTGCTTCTTTGAGACAGCACTTTAAGAACTCTAAAACATAGTTTTCTTAACAATGCTTGTTATGAATATATACTTGACGGAAAATTTCAAACTATCACTATTGTATAAAAGATATCTAATTTGAATACAAAGTTGCATAATTAAGCCACACTAAATTCGGGTACAAGTTTACAAATATATACTCGGATAACCAACTTCTAAACATGTTTATAAGTGCAAAACCAACAATCAAGTAAACCTAATGTATTTTCTCCAAAAAAAAAAAAAAAGGCCCAATATACAATTCCATTAGTTCTTTTTTTTTTTTTACCATAATATTTTTGTTTCAGTTAGCACATAAGATGATAATAGCATTTTAGAAAAAAACTTGTGCTAGGTGTGTCAAGAAAAATTGATGGAGAAATATTGGATATGCTACTACTTTTTGGAATTCTCTAGAAAAAGTGTGGATATTATTATTATTATTATTATTATTTTGCTCTTTGGGATTTAGGGATCTAAATTGACGTCTAATTTCTTTTAGATTGCTTAAAAGAGATCTCTGCAAGAAATTTTTGATATTGACATGAAGTGGAGGATAGTTTCTAGGTTAGGTTCCTTATTCTTTTTGCTTTATTTTTTCCTTGGGAGGCTGCTTAGAAAAGGATTTTGATGATGCACAATCACCAAAAATTAATAAGATATTGGTGAATAGATTTTATTGCAAAAGTGATGCTATGTATTTTTCCTTATAAAAAAAAGCTCCTTCTGACTCATATTTCTATTCTCTTGATTAGTCTTAAAAGAATGAAACTAAAGGATTCTTGGGGAAAATGAAAAGACTCTTTATATTCTTCATGAGATCTTGCTTAAGTTAATGATGCCTCTTGTTGTCATAGATATTGCTTCCTTTTTTAAGAAAGTAAATACTCTCCTCTTGTACTTGGATTAGGCCTCTTAGTGCCTTTTGGATTAGGTCAAAAGTTATAGGCCTCTTGTACTAAGGTTGCACCATTCATATTGGCACATAGCTTGAATGAAGCAGCAGAAAGATACTATATACACATTGTGCCATTCACAATGGCACATTTTTTTTTATAAATAGCCAATTTTTGCATTTTTTATTAAAGAAAAATTTATAATCAGCCATTATGAATGCCTTTTTTCAAATGTGCTAACCATATGGTTTTTGCACACTCTCTGACTACCACATGGAAAAAAAAAAACCCTAAAATGGGAAATATTTTTTGAAACACTCTAAATTGGTCAAAACCCTAACCATTTATCTCATAAGAGGCCTAATGGAGAAGTATCTGTCAAAAAGGAAAGACCTTCATATGTTTTTTATTGGTTTAGAAAAACCCTATGACAACATTCCAAAGGGAAGTTCTATGCTGGTTTGCATGGAGGAAATTTCCTTTAGTTATATACAAGTTTGAAGGACATGTGTGATAGGCATTTTCTTATTAGTATCGGTTTGCATCAAGGATCCACATTGAGCCCTTATCTTTTTGCCTCAGTTATGGATGAGTTTACTCGAGATATGTGAGATGCTTTATCATGGTGCATGATGTTAGCGGACACTCATAGATGAAACTCAAGAGGGAGTCAACAATCAATTAGAACTTTGGAGGGAACTCTTGGAGTCAAAAGATTTTAATTCGAGTAGATGAACGTAGAGTATATGCATTATAAGTTCAATTAAGAGACAATGGATGATTAGCATGTGGGAGTGACCATAGAAGGAGTGGTTGTGTCCCATAGCACCCATTTCAAATACCTAGGATCTATTCTTCGACAAGATGAGGGTAGTGATGAAGATGTGAACCATAATATTAGAGCAGGATGGATGAAGTGGTGAAATGCTACTGGAGTCTTATATGACACAAAAATATCAATAAAAAAGGAGAATTTTATAGGACTATAACTAGAACTACCATGATTTATGGTAGTGAGTGTTGGGAAGTTAAGAAACAACAAACCTAAAAGATGAATATGATTGAAATGAGGATGTGAAGGTGGATGTGTGGGCATATAAGGATAGATTGTATTTGAAATGAACATATTTGTAATAAGGTGAAAGTGGTGCGTATGGAGGATAAGACGCAGGAGGAAAGGTTAAAACAGTTTGGTCGTGTGTCATAATTTTATATGGAGGGTAAAATTAACCAAAAAAATCGGTGATAAGAAAGGAAAAGATTGTAGGGATGATGTTGCTCAAAATCATGTGGAATGGAGAAAATGGATCCATTTGCTGACCTCAATTAGTTTGGGATAATGCTTTGTTGTTCTTATTCAGAAAGAGAAGTAAATAGAATTGGAGAGAGGCATTACAAAACATTTGAAGGCATTTAGCAATGCTTTGGTGGCATGGAGTAGTAATTTGCTTTCTTGGCTGTTTGTTATTGCTTGGTTTGATTCATCTTCATTCTTTGATAATTTTAGGAAGGATTTCTAAAAACTTAGTTGAAAGCTTTGTGGATTAAAAAACTTTTGGGAGTGCATAGCTTAACTTTTCTTCCTTCAGTTCTGCACTTTTGTAACTTAAATTTTCATTATTAGTTTGATTGTGTATGATGAATATCAGGAGTTCATGAGACAAGAAGCTTTGCTCATGCTTCAAAAAGGTTTAGAAGGCTGTGGTGGTACTGCTACTTCCACAGCATATACTGAAGCATTCCGCCTTATCACACGTTTTGCTATTGGGGATAAGTCATTTGTTGTTAGAATAGCTGCTGCTCGTTGTCTGAGGGCATTTGTCAACATTGGAGGGCCTGGTTTGGGAGTTGGAGAGCACGAGATTTCAGCATCTTATTGTGTTAAGGTAGGTGTTTGTTTTGGTAATTTTCTTGTATTATTTTTCACCTGTTATTTTTTTGATATTTGAAAAGATGATATTATGAACTCACATATCCATGTTATTATTGCACTGTGTAGGCCCTTGAGGATCCTGTATCATCCGTCCGAGGTGCATTTGCTGAAGCCCTAGGTTCAATTCTAGCTCTTGGAATGAATCCAGAAGCACAGATATGTATATGTCATTTGATTACTTTGTGTTGTTTCATTTTTGTCTCTCCCCCCTCTTTTTGTGCTTTTCCTTTTTCTTTTTCTAAACACTTTCTACAGTCTCCCAATATTCATCCTCTGCTAGGTTCAACCCAGGGGAAGAGGTCCTTTTCCCCCAGCAAAGAAATTGGAAGGTGGTTTGCAGAGGCATTTAGCTTTGCCCTTTACAAACGGTATTTAGTAGTTCATTAGATATAACTTCAATGAACTTTTATTTTGAATCTTCTTATGGGAATGATTGCGTTAAAATCATAGCATTTGTTATTTTTATGAGTAATGCTTCTTTAGTGCCAGTCATTTTATAACTTGGACTTAATAATGTAAATCAAGTTATTATTTTTTTTTTTTCTGTATTTGTCCGTACTCGTATGCTAGTGAGAAATTACTAGAGTAAATTACAAATAGAATTCAAACAAAGTCTTGCTTCCTAATTACTCAAATTCCCAAAGTTCATGATATTTCCCTCGATCTATTTCCAACATAGAAAGTGGGTTCTTCTGTAACAGTAAGTGAAAGATTCCATTACAATGGCATGTTGGTTTATATGCCTAAATGCAATCGTAGCAGATGAAAGACTGCAAATAAAATGTGGTCTTGAATCTGCCATAGCTAGATTGAACCTTAAGGTAGAGCCACACCTCAAGCCATATTTGTGTTTTTAATCTAGTTATTTATTGTTTTATATTTTTTTATTGGAATGAAAATGCACCTAGATTTGAACTTTTTTAATTCTTTCTTTGCTGGGGTGGCTTGTTAGCCATGCGTTATATACTATGTGTGCCTCTTGAATTAAAGGTATGACAAACAAGTAATACACAGACCTAGTTGTTACATTTAGGAAATTTGAAGGCAACATGGTGCATTTGAAAGTTGAGGTTTTGAAGTGAGATTTTGTTTGTGAATGATTAGTACTTTATCTTTTAAGTTTGTTGCGTATGCGTTTAAGTACTTTATTATCAATTGAAAATATGCTTAGGTTGTTTTAGTGCTTAAAAGAAGAAAAATGCTCTCAATGTCTCGCTCAAAAATTCATAATTGAGCAAGAGTGGCAACAGGTTCCCACATATGATCTGTCATAAACTTTTAGGCTTCCTAATAGGAATGGCAGCAGGTAGGGTACCCCATCAAAATTACCCAACAAGTAGCCAAATTGTTTAACAATTTTCCTACCTGTACCATTCCATGTCTGGTTGAAAGTAGTCCTTTCCTATGGTATTTGCTTTGCCTGTCTCAAATCTGATATACATAACTTGCTTACTTCTTGAACTTGCCCGAACCCATTTTAATTTTTATATGTATTAAAAGTGCATTTTAATTTGCAATTGTATTATGAACTAATTCTTTTAAAACATTAAAATTGATGTGTTTGGTATAATTGCCTTTAGAATTAATTAGCAACACAATCTAAACTATTATGTTTTAAATTTAAATAATAATTTATATAATTGTTTTTGAGTTGAAGGTGTCCAATTTACTAAAATTGTACCTAAAGAAGGTATTCACTTTTAAATCCGTATTCATCATAAACTGGGGTTGGATACCTGATGCTATCTATTGCCATCCCTACTTCCATATGGCATGGAGGGCGTATATGTATATATTTAAATAGTCAAATATTTTGATGATTGATTTGAATTCAAATGGCTGGTGAGATTGTTTCTTTCTTTTTTGGTCCTTTCACCATGCCGAAGTTAAGAAGAGAAACAAATATATGAAAGATTTAATTAGAAAATTGATATCTCAACAAACAATTTCACCAACTTGTCCTTCCTAATATAATAAGTTTGAGGTCTTTGAGTGTTACAATTATGGAGAGGAAGGTTATTCTTGCAGATACAAAAAAACATCTTGTGATTTAGTGTTTTTTTTTCTTCAGGCCTTGAGATTCACTTTGTGTCATTCTGGTAGACTGTGTAATTAGTTCCGTTAATCACACGAGTGACAAAAGCCTTAACATTGTTGAGTGTTCTTACATAAGTTTTTTTATTTTTATTTTTTAACACGTCAAACTGTAGACCCCACTTAGCCATTTAACTTTTTCTTTTTCAATTTTATAAAGTAAGTTATATTGAAATGACATCCATAACCCTATTACTGTTGCTTCTGTCTCTCAATTCCTGCTTTGCTCATTTTTGCACCCTCTCTCTCTCTCTCCTTTGTTCTTCCTGACTCAATCCCTTTTCACATTTTTTTTTTCAAATCAATTTTTTTTGCCTGTCTTCCTTCAATCTCACCTGCTCTTATTGTTTCGGTTTCTTTCCCTTGTTGATGCAGTTTGAATGCGGCTTGATTGTTAAAAAGTCCCGAGCCACACACAAGTGCTCTTCTAGTTGGGATCTTGAATCTTCACAAATAATGCTTTTTCTTTTATCAATACTTGAGTTGGCTTGAACTACTAGTTCCTAGAATTGGTTTGATTCAGCAAATTGAATCCAATCTATGTTTCTAGGACTGAGATATCCAATAGCAGTTTTTTGACTCTGAGGCTGTTATTCCAAAATAATTAAATATATGTTGTGAAAATGAATTTATTTTGTTCTTATGGATTTGATTTTATTGGAATATCTGTGTATATTTTAATTCTATTTCTGGATTGTTACCTATTGTTTGATAGTATGATTTCCTTTCACTTGAGTTAAAGTAATTCAAACACAAATATTATTGTAAAAGCTATGATTATTTTGTGGGTTCCTTTTTTTTTTTTTGCGGGTCTAAATCTATGTGGATTATGGTTAAGTTGTGCTTTTTTCTTTTTCTTTGTACCATTAGGTGTGTTGTTTTTTCTCTATCTTTTTATTTGGTCCTTTCCTTCTTCATGAATCTGATAAGTTTTTGTTATAACTAGTATTTCTGCTAAGATTTTTCCATAATTAGGCAGAACTTCTGTTTGATTTAGGTAAAATTGAGGATTTGGAAAGGGCTTAAAGAAAGGGATTAGGGATTTTTTGACAAGTTTTTTTGAATATATGATGTAGCATCTAATGTTGCTAATGTGGATCCCATCATCTGACATGTTTTAGAACATTATAATAAATAATGCCATGTCAGCATACCATGTCAACACACTTGATGGTCTTAAAGCTTTTGTCACTCATGTGATTGATGGAGATGTAGGGTATCAAAATGACACAAAGTGAATCTTAGGGCCTGAAGAATAAAAACATTACGTCACAAGGTAATTTTCCATACTTTCTCCTAGAATTTACTATAGTTCTTTGTAAAATTGTTAAAGAAGCTACTAGTGATGATGAAAAAATTGTTGATCATGTTGATTATTTGAGGTCTGATGAATGATGAGAGACAAGAGCATGTGATTATTTTGTTCTGCCACCAAGCATGCCACCAATTTATGCCTCTGAGGGGCATGGCCTTACAGTGCTTGTGTGGAGGATAAGGGAGGTGCCGAACTTGAAAACTGTCTTGTCAAGTGAGAATAAGTAGGGAAGCTCAGCATTGTCTATGTTATAGGATGAGAGACTTGTCTATATATGTTTTGCTTCAAGATCTAATACTCCTATATTACATCATATAGTATCTCAAATGCCATTGTTATATGCTGCTTTTTCGCTTTTTGTGGCAGCTTTTTTTTTTTTTTTTTAAATTTTGATCCAGGAGATATTGCACTTGGTGTGTTGGTGGTCTTGTATACGGTTTTGGATACGGAGGATATTTAATGCCATTTGTTATATGCTGCTTTTTCTCTTTTTGTGGCAGCTTTTTTTTTTTTTTTTTTAATTTTGATCCAGGAGATATTGCACTTGGTGTGTTGGTGGTCTTGTATAGGGTTTTGGATACGGAGGATATTTTGTGGAGAAAAATAAGAGTTTTTTACTTTGTCTATAATTTTTCAATTTGAATTGCTAACCTGGTTAATCTCAGTCTTGCTATTTATTTTTAAAACTATCATAGCAGCCAAATATATTTTGATTTCATCTATGTATTGGCATTAATATTTATTTTTGTGATAATTAAATGTCCGAGCTGTTAAAGATTGGCTAGTGTGACATGAAATTAAAGCTTTTGGGCTTAATTGAACAAAATAAAAATGGGCTCAATTGCACATTGGTCAAAAGTAATAGGGCTTTAAATGCATATTACTATTTTGTCTGTGCCAGCTTTAATAGCTCATGATAGTTCATAACATATAGCAGATTTTATGTATGCTTATTGGTATTCTGCCACCTGACAAATGGCTCAAATTGCGGCAGGTGGAATTCGGTTGAAGGACATAAGAATGGGCATAACCTTAGCTTGGGTATCCTTTCTGCAGGTAAACGCTAATATTCGTTGCTCCTCTCTACCCTTCTTTCTCTCGCTCTGTCCCTGATCACCTTTTTCTCCTCTCTCCTCTCTTTCGTCTTCCTCTTCCTCTTCTCTTCTCTTCTTTTTTTGTGCACTTCTTTAGTCAGCGTTGACCAATTGATGTTTTTCTATATATTGCTGCTCCAAGAAACTAAGGAAATCAAAATGCATTCATTTACCTTGAAAAATTGAAATTTTTGTGAAATGTGATGTATTGACTGGATTATCACTCACCGATGGAAATTAGTTTGTTAAACTGGTGAAGTGGTTGATGGGGTTATAGTAATTATTCATGTTATTGTCATATCACCATATCTGCTGCCACCGTCACCACTGTTTCATCACCATCAGTTTGAAATTATCTGTTTTATTTATTCCTTTCTTGGTTGAACAAGTTTTAAAGTATGATCTTAACTGAAACCTTTTTTTGGGTTCTAATAGTTGTTGGTGCGTGTTCCTTGAATTATCCTTTCAGGCAATGTGTCTGAAGTATCAGTGGCCAGACAGTGAGTTTCAAAACTATTCTCTGCAGGTTATGTAAATGCTTCATGTTGATAATTCTGTTGACGCCCATGCACTGGTACGTTCTTAACAAAATTTTTGCTTTTGTTCCTCCTCATTCTTCTGAGTTGGTAAGTTTGATAAAAAAAAAATAATTTTTTTCTGTGCCAAATTAGTTGTTTCAAATTTAGTTATACGTATCCTGTAGCCAAGTGATGTATTGTAGACAAGATTAATTTATTGGTTGTGGTGTCATAGATTAGATTATACCAGCCAGTGCTACTATGAATTTGTTCAGCAAAATTACCAAATTCATTATGTAGGTCGTATTTAACTTAAAATTCACAGATATTCTTAAATCTTAAAAATTTTATGACTAACTCATAGTCAATTATTAGTTGTAAATTTTTTTTAATGGAAATAACAATATTTGAAATGTACTGATAAGTTTACATCACAAAAATAAAGAAATATATCATAAATTCTAAGAAATAACGGTAAAATAACTTTCTAAGAGATAGTTCTTATGTATTCAATAAATGAGTTGGTAGTTCTTTCTATTTCAAAATATAAAAGAAGAGTTAAAATTTACAAAAAAGAGCAAAAGTGCACAGAAAAAAAATAGAAGGAATGCTTCTGTATCTCTCTTCCTCATCCTCTTCTTCTCATTTTCATATAAAGACAAATTGCTGATACCAGATGAAATGTCAGTATTGTTTCATTGCGGACAATATAATCATAGCAATCACTGTCCTATATCAGAAAATCTCATATTGGCTGGCCAAAATCCTTTTGCTATTTGCCTAATATGGGACATTTTATCCAATTTTCGGAACCTAGATTAAAGACATGCCATTTCAAAGAACACTGGATGAACATGCTGCAGCTACATGGGTCTAAAGTAATAAACAACATTAGTTTATTTAAAGTCATACGGAAGAAAGGAAGAGAAAAGAATAATTGGCCAAAATCATTATTTAGGAATTTTGTTTATTTATCTTTATTTTTCAATAAGATATGAAATTGTGCCAAGGGAGAAACTTTTTTGAGGATAAGAATCCTCCTGATCTAGACAACAAAAAAAAAAAAGAGCAACATAGGAGGATGATACTAAAATAAAGTCGCTCTCTAATAAAGCTGAACAACATTTAATGAAATCATTAGAAAACCTGAGGCACAGGCCCACAGAGAACTTGGGGCAATTATTTTGTTTCACAGCAGATTAAATGAGAAAATTTGGTCTTGGAAAATGGGGGCATTCTCTCTTCATCCAATTACTGCTAAACATTTCTCAAACACACCAATTTCAATGAACTTTAGCATCTTTCTGTTTCTAAATTTCTCCAATTTATGCCAACAGTCTACAGGATTTGGACAAATCCAGTTCTTTTCAAATAGACCAATAAGAGGCTTCCACATTGACTTAAGTGTTCTAGAATGGTTACTGATCTTGCTGTCAATGCCAGGAAATTGACTTTTGTCATGTATAGGCTTTTGAAACATGAGATAGTAGTGAGAGGTTCTATTAGCTGGAGCATGAGAATGAGACCCTATCATAATTTTTGGTATTTTATAGTGTCAGTGCAGAAACATAATTACCAAAAATTGAAGATTCACAAATATGAATTTCTTTAATGTTAAAATCAAATTGTATGTCAGCAATACCCATTATTGTGTTGACGGAAAACACCTATAGCAGATGTCAGTGTCTGCCATGGCTATAGAACTCAAATTCAATCGCTCTTTAAAAGCCTCAAGTTTCACTTCAAAAAGCTTTCTTATTAAAACCCCAATAATTTCTTTCAAACCTAAAACCTTTTTAAACATACACTCACCTTCTGCTCTCAAAATCATCCAAACCACTGCAAAATTCAAACTTTCAGCTTCAGCAGCAGACCCAATTCTCTATAAAGAAGAATACCCTCAAATAAAGAGGTTATTATATACCCATGTGATAATTCTTTGTTTTCTTTCTCAAAGTTTGTTATTTTGAGAAATTCATTTCTTGAATTCATAAATTTACTTTTTTTTTTTTCTGGTTTTCAGAAGCTTGGTGTGGTTGTGAAGCCAATGGAGAAACCAAGGATAGTGTTGAAGTTGATTTGGATGCAAAAGGCCATTGGGGTTGCACTGGACCAAGTGATACCAGGTTTTGGCACAATTCCTTTGACTCCTTACTACTTCTGGCCAAAAGTAGATGCATGGGAGCAGCTTAAAGCCTTGCTTGAAAGCAAGACATGGATATCGAGGGAGCAAATGCATATCCTTCTCAATCAGGCTACTGATGTTATCAACTTGTGGCAGGAAAGTGGTTGCCGGTCATAGTAAGTCTAGGTTATAAATACAGAAGTTTTTTGAGCAATGTTAGACGGTATGGTCTTATATTGAAACGATTAGGAGTTAGGATTGCCGTGTTATAAGCTCACACATTGAAGTTGTTTCAACTACTTGCAATCTTTTTTTGTTGAAGTGATATAAAATTTCTGGTTTATTGATGCAGTTGATAGCTGTGCACTACATACATTGTTATGTTCAAGTTTGTATAGTACTGCTTGATGGCTGACTTGGTTATATTATCTTGTTGATTAACTGATTACACAGGCACCTATTTGGTCGTTATATGTTAGGATTTTGTCTTCGTTTGCCCCATCAAAAATTTAACATTACATTGTATTGGTGCTTTATTAAGTTCATTTTTCATGTGTTGTTTGGGGAACAAAGTATTTCAAGGATTAAAAACAGACTAATTAGGATTCATAGTGCTATAGGAAGTCACCATCATTCACAATTCACTATTGAAAATGTCTTAATTTCAACCTTTTGAATTTGATCGTTGAACTCCAATTTCTGTCAATAACTCTCAACTTTAGTTTCATTTCAGTGAGATCGCTATTCTTAGATATTGATAGTATTTCAGCCATATTTTTTAAAATAAAATTTATAATAAAGTTCAATTAAAAATAGGCTGTACAGTTTCTTATTTAGCCAAGGAATAAAAAATTTGGCTAATCTACACAATTTTGATGACAGCAAAATTGCTGAAAGAAAATCAAAGTTGAGTAACGAAGTTCATATGAATTAAATTCATTGGCCCATGTTGAAGTTCAGGGTTTAGTTTAGTGGCCATAAGTGGAATTGAACTTGCTGCATTTGACAATGCCAACAGTGCTGAGACACAGTATCATTGTTAGCTGATAGGTGATACCAATGTAATGCATCCAGGTCACCAGGAGCAATACCAGAAAGTGATTCATGCCTTTGAATTCCACCGTGACTGGCATAAAAAGATATACTAATCTCAAACTTTTGAATTCCTTTTGATAGATAGTTGACTTATGTTTCTTTCATCAAGATCAAGGTCTTTTTCAAAGAGGGCATGTGGAGTCTGGCCCTTAGGCTGTCTTGTTAAATTCTCAAGATAATTAGAACAGAAGCTGCTGGAGAATCCCTTTAAGTTATCCTTTCAATAATTAGCCCATTGTATGCAGGTTTGTGTCCCTTGGTTATTATTATTATTTTTATTATTATTATTGTAATTGTTTGCTTATTAGAATGGAGCGTAGTTCTTGTTGCTCAAGTCTCTAAGATTTTTGTCCTTCTTTTATATATGACCTTTGTTCATTTATGTTCTTTTATATTAATTTACAAAGTATAGTTTTCTCCTATTCTACCTCTAGGGGATAGGCAAAGGGATGGGGACATCCTCGAAACATTACTCCATTTCATTAGTTGAAAACCGCTTAAAAAAGTACTGTGAAGAGTAGGAACACTGCATGCTCTGTCAACAAAAGGGCTCTTTCAATTAGTTTACTTTCTTAACTAGATTTTTTATGTTTGAAAGAAGAAAAAAAACTATTGAAGCAACAGAGCCAAATCTTTCACATTTCGGAGTTCCTTTTGACAGAGGACACTAAATGAAATAATATTTTAATCTCCCTGAACTACAAATAAAATGCAATAAACTAATGAGAGATGGTTATGGAGACTTTGAAGATTTTTTTATCTTTAACTTTTTCAAAAGCCTTGGAGACATTGGTTCACCTTTTTAATCAATTCTATTATTTCTCCTTCTTCCTCATGTACCATCTTTTTGAAATAGTGAGTTAGGTTCTATTGCATTCGATGTTTTGCTTGCCTGAGCATATTTCACATTTATGATTCTTTTGCAATGTGCCATGTTTTATTATTTCTTACAGAATCCTTTTATAGGAATAGTACACCTAACACTTCTTAATGTTTGTTGTCCATGAAAATAGCTTACATGTTTTTTAGTGCGAGAACTCAAGAAAATAGTGCAATGAACAAATTTTGCAAGATTAGAGCATAATATATTCATTTATTTTATTTTAGCATTATTTTATTGATTGAAGAGATTGGTTCGAAGAGATGACATGAAAGTAGAAATTTTAATCCCTGAATTTTTTATATTAATCAAAGCAAGTACTCAATCAATAGACTATGATTTAATAAGCAGATGTAAGTGCAAATCTCTAATCCATATCAGAGAAATTAATCTGTCTGGGTATTAGGTTTGCAAAATTGGTTAAAGTATTATACGCCATAACCCAATGCTTTAAGCTTTGAGTGCTAAAACCACAACTTTAATTGTTAGTTTAACAATGTAGATTGAAATCAATATTTATTTATTTTGGTTTATTGGAAGAGCTACCCAACATGAGTGGTTCTCTTCCTTCCATAAACTTAGGGTGCATAAATATTGGTGAAGACTCAGGATATGTTGCTGATATGAAACCCCCTACAATTAATTCTCTCCCTTCCATAAATACTAAGCCTTCACCAACATTATGCACCCTACATTTATGCTTTGGAATTTTATATTTGTTATTAGTAATGTAAAGATTGCAACTTCAATACTTTAGAAATATTTGGATCTTTATTTCAGTATTGGGCAACATGCCATCACATTATTTATGCAAGTAAAAATGAAAAAATAAAACCATCTATATTTAACTTGTAGAGCAACAAAAAAAAAAAAAAAAAAAAACCAAGAACAAAATTCTCCCCACACATTTACTTGTCATCAGTCCTGCATTCTCCTCGTTCTTGCTGATAAAAGCTTTCTATCTAGTCTTAGATGTGGATGTAATTGCTCTGCAAAATTTTCCCTTTGTGTACTTTTCAACTTTGATTTTCCTTCAATAATATTTATCATGGCATCACCATTAGGTTTTAGTGGAGATCTGTATGAAGGCCTGTACCAATTCTCTTGTGATCCATTTTCCTCCGTTGATTCTTTGGCATGATCTTCACCTTCTGAATCAGAACTATTGTTGTCAATTGGATGGATTTTTTTTAAATGCACTATTCAAGTTTTTCGTGTCTTTTGAACGTTCATATCTATCTTGATGATTAGAATCACTATGATAATCTTGATCAATGTCCTGAGAATTGGTTATGGATAGTTCAATAACAGCTCTTGCAGCTGCTGCTGCATAAGCTGCTGATTGAAAAGCTTCTAGAGCTGCAGCAGCGACATTGTTGTACTTCATCCTTCCTTTGAATGATTCAAATAATATCTCATCACGGTCCAACTCCTCTGCCAAAACAGTGGTTTCATATTCAAACTCAGTTTCATCCAACTCTGCTGCTGATTCATAAGATTCTTGCTGCTTCCCCTTCTGGGTGGCGCCATCCGATTCATCATGAAATCAACATCACGGGTTAGTATAATATATTATACAATGATAGGATTTTGATGATCTTTCTACCTTATCGACAACAGGAGCATCTTCTAAAAATTGCAAGACGATGCTATTCTCAGAAGCAATGTCCTTCAAGGTTTTCAATCTGATTTCTAAGCTTGTCGGACGTGCGGATAGCTTTTGTATAATCTAAACCAAGAAAAACCAATTATAAAAATAAATATCACAAGGAAAAAGCTTAATATACTAACAATTAACACTTTACCTTAGGATTAACTCCACAGTTGTTGCGCAACTCAACAGCACGAGCAGCAAATTCTCTCCCAAATTTTGACTTGAAAATCCCACGGATTTGTTGCAGTTCTGGAAACTGCCCACATCTTGAAGATGCAAAAATCAAGCTCGAAATGGCCTCCTTAAGCTCATCACAGCATTCCCTGTGCATGTATGATAAGCACAAGCACAAAGCACAACTGCAACTAGAAATCGTGCAAGAAACCAACCTGTCGTTTTTAAGAAGCATAACCCTCTCTATGATGAGGTAGCAGTAGTCCTCTATCATAGTAAACACATCCATCATATTCTGTTCCTTGATCATATGTTCAACCTGCCAAGTGGAAATCCATTAGCACATATGTACGCAATTAAAACAAAAAAAAAAGATGTATCAAAGACAACAAATGAATAATCTAATTACACGAAGAAGGGCTCGTTCTTGATGACCAAGCTTCAAGAGCTCGACAACATCAGATTTTGCATGAGAATAACGAACTTCTCTTTGGTTCTTGAGGACGGTAACTCTAGAGATCGCAAGTTTTGCAAGAGTCATAAATTTTGAGGTCTTGAATTTCCTTCCAAGAAAAGCATCCAAAATAGCTTCCATTACTTGAGCTCTCTGTATCGCACCACAACCCAACTGAGAACCTGAAGAAACAAATTCTAATACGTGAAGTATTTAATGCGATAAAAATTCACTTATATACGTATATACGAAAACTGTCCTTGCATTGTTCTCGATTTACAGCCACCCTTCGGATCAATCATCTGCTATATTACTAATATGAGCTCCAGGTGTCAGCTTTGGATTGGAAGTAACTAGCAATGCTAAGTAACGGTCAGGTGACAGTATAATTTTCCCTAATCAGTTGGCTTCTTTGGTCCAGACCAAGAAATCGTCGAAACAAGCATTTCTAGGAAGCGGGAGAAATAAGGGCTCTTGTCTTTATGGTCGTGACAGTGACATAACAAAGCTATAATACGTAACTAATTAACATAATTTATTTCTTTATTTTCTTTTGATGAATTTAGTTTAATAACACTAAACTTAGAAGTTTATTTATTTATTGAGAAGTGATATTACTATTAGACAATGGTGGAGTCAGAAAATTCGATCGGTGAAATCATATATAATCAATATTAATAGTTACATAATTTATTATTTTTATTTTATATTTTATCGTACTAAATCATAATTAGTAAAAATATGAAGTTTTTGCAATTCAATTTTGTTTTACAAATTTATAATTAATAACTTCAAATTTACACTTCAACTTTTAAGTATTAGAAAATCAATTTTAATATTTTTTTTAAAAAAAGTAGTTTAGCTTAGTAACAAAAAAATAAATAATTTTTTAAAAATAATTTATTTCCATGAAATAAACAAAATTTCTATGCTGTGAATTTTAATTTAGTTTTGTCTTTATTTGCTATTATGTGTTATTTTTCAGGAAAAAAAAAGAATCGAGGTGAAATTTTTTTTAATATTATAAAAAATTCACATACCAAAAATAAAAAAATAATAAAAAAAAAACAATCTAAGCCTTAATGCAGTCATTAAGTGATACATCATCATATAAATTTTTTCTACTTTGTTTGAAATTTTCTAAGTTATCTAAGTTATTGGTACCTTTCTCGTATTTATTAATGTGGAAATTTTTTTTTTTTTTTTTTGAGGATGTTTATTAGTGTGGACTTGTATATGGATAAAAAGTACATATTATTATTTTCATAATATAAAAAGTAGGAAAGAGAGTACTGATACCTTTTGTGTGTATGATGAGAAATTCAGATAAAAAAAACAATTAATAGTGTATGAAAGATGAGAAACAATAATAAATTCACTTGTTAATTAATTTGTATATAACTTATTACAATTTCTTATGTCTTTTGGTATGTGCATGGTGAAAATTATAATATTTTTTTACGTTATTACATTATGATGCCGTAATTAATAATTTATCTTGAATTAGATAAAAATTATTATTCACTATTAGATTAAATATAATTAAATACTATAACATTAGATGAAGTTATTATTCACAATTAAATTAAATCACGTTATTTAACGGAATTATAATTACTATAGAATTGCATTTAATATCCTTAAAAAAAACTTGATTGAAAGTGATAGAGGTCCCTCTAACAAACAAGCGCACAACGCTTAATGGTTTTTGCTAGAAAGTCTTGATGAATGGTTGCTCAACTATGCTATCTTTCACGCCTTTATGACTTGTATGATGAATAGTCATCCATAGAGATTATAGGTGTCAAATTCTGAGTTTTTATTTTAATGAAGTCCAATCACTTGTTTGGAATGAAATTCTATCATGAAGTCATTAAATTCTAAGATGACTAATTTAACAACTCACCATCATAATATCTCACTTCATTAAGGATATTATGCTTAGATTTCCTATAAGTCAATAATTGTTGAAAAAAAAACCCATAACTTTCTAAGAAAAAGAAAAACAAGAAATTAGTATTTGAATATGAGCAAATTAGCAAATAGTCATGTCACTTACATATTGCAGCATTTTTATAATTGGACCAGACTGATTGATCAAATCGATAAAACTGAAAACTGATTAATAGTTTAGTTTGATTCAATATAAAAAATCAGTTAAAATCGAAAAAATTAATCAAAACCGAAAATTAGATCAAACCATTCAATGGAAAACTACATAGTTTAATAAAAAATTTTAAAAAATCTCATTATCTTATTTAAAATCTAAATTTTAAAAGATAATTTTATTATTATCTTATTATATATTTTTTCTAATTGTAATATTTTTAAGTATTATTTGTATTTTTTTCAAAAAAAATTAAAAAATATCTTATTGAATCGGACTGATATAATTAATCGAACCGATTGAACCAACCAATTAACCAGTTTGATGTCCAATCCAATTTTAAAAACATTGGTGTATTATTGACTATAATTCAATTTAACAGAAGATAACGTACTCTTCTAAAAAATCCTCTAATTAGTCATTTTATGCATAGTTTTGCATTTTATTAGATCGGATAAGTAAGAGAGACCCAAGAAGATGCATACAGTTTTAGCTCAAGGGAAAACAAACAAAACCGTTGCAATTCTTGGTCTTGTTGAGGAAGACTCTTGTCTTGTGCTGTTTGGTTGATTGGAAAAATCCTAATGTAGGTAAAAATCAGTAAAAATCTAATTTATGATAATTGAGTTGATTTTCTATTCGGATGTTGATTTTATATGCCAATAATATAAAATATTTTCCACAGTATTAAAAAGAAAAAAAAAAAAAGAAGAGAATAGGCCACTTGCATCTAATTGTAATGACAGTAAATAAAAAGAGAGCATTATTTCTGAAAAGAAATACTGCATGATACATTACAAAGCTGTGAGAGAAAGGATTCGAGCATTCAATAAGGTTTGAAAATTTGGTGGTAGCATAATACTCTGGGGAATTTGATGGAGGCTTCTGTGAAGGAGTCAAAGAAATTAAGGTTTTGAAGTTCTGAAGGTTGATAAGGTAAGGATGGACCACAAGATAATGGCCTCAAATTCAAAATGCTTCATATGATTTTCTCAAACTATGAAATAATGCCCCTTTATATATATATATATATATATATATATATATATATATATATATATATATAATATAAATTAATTGTAATATATATTATATAGAGATTGTTTTTGTATTTTGTGTTTTTATTTTTT
>CATIWR010067117.1:0-11871 GCA_949677035.1 Omphalea diandra | reverse complement strand
TATATATATATATATATATATATATATATATATATATATATATATATGTATATATATATAATATATTATCTCTGGGTGTGTGTGTCTATATATATATATATAGAGATATAGATTATTTCTTATTTATTTATGTATTTTATTGTACTCCCGATAGATACCAAAAAATGAATGATGAAAGGACAGATTTATCTCTCTAGTTTTCCAGATCACAGGAATCTAACCGTATGCAAATTTTATTTTGATTAAAATGGATGTGCCATGTGGATACAAACCCATCTGGATTGCTGTAAGAAAATTGCAAGGATTTAGTTATTATTTGGATTGGGAATTATTCTCTACACCTAATTATATGATTTTTTGCTCCATTGATCTGTCTAATTTGATAAAAAAAAAAAAATGATCTGTCCAATTTGAAATTAAAAAATCATTCAAAGTGAGCTGAAATTGTTTCTAATTGTCACGTACACAGAAAATTAAATAAGCAACGAGGCATTCCCTCACATCAATGGGATGAATAAAAATATAATGAATATGTGTTATTTTGTAAATGCTATACATATAATTAATTTAATTTTAAATATTTCAGTAACAATTTCATTAATATATATGATTATTTATTACTTGTAATACATTAAAATAAGTTTTTCATAAATAATGATGAAGTATTTATTTGTAGTGATGTATATATTAGATATAAGTATTAAATGGGAATCTTTACCTCATCCATATTTATTCATATTTTAATAAGATTAAGTGGAAAATAACTCATTTATTATCCATTTAAAATATAATCACCCATTTATCACCCATACCCTATTATTAAAGGATGAATTTGGGTGGATAAATGGATATGGGTCAAGAAGGCATGCATGGTTTATTTTTTATACACTTTTATGTAATATGAAAATTTAATCATGTGCACCGGAACTTGTGACTTAAATCAATAAATAATGAATTAATACACTTACCAGAACATATAATTTAAAAATTGTAACAAATTTTTCTTATCAGAAGAAAAGTAAATTGTGTTTACAATACAGATAATTCAACAATTGGAAATGTTACTTCTATAATTAACGCTTTTATTTATGTCCTATTCCAATGCAGTGAAATATAAATAATGACATTTATGGAAATGAAAATAGTAAATTCATTTGTATAAAACCTAATTAAGAAAACACTTGTAATTTGATTGGCTTAATATTCAATTACTTGAAAATGTACAAAATAAGTCAAAATCTGAATTTCATAGAGACTATAGTTACACTCAATATTCCGTATATTTTTTCAATGAATGTAATAGAAATCAAAATTAAGTTTCAATTTTTTTATTTTTACTGAAATGAAGTATTTTTTCACAAAAATATCAGATATTTTTTTCTTCAAAGTAATAATTTTTATACTAATTTCATGTTTTAAAAATACACATTTTATTGTTGATATGTACATAATAGTAAAAAAACTCCTAACTGTTTAATTTAAGGATAAATTTTTGTTTCAACAGTTCTGGTTCATATCATATACTAGATTTTTTAAATATTTCGACAAATTGTGTATATTAACTAGTGGACATATTTTATTACTTATAATATATACGCCTCATTTTTTTCAAGGACAGCATGGAACAAAATCTGTTTAAATGACAGAGTTAGAGAGTTATAAAGGACAAATTTCAATGTATAATCGTTTAACAATTTTTACCATTACATATAAAATGATCAAATAAATGTATATAATACATGTAATTATTTAAATCTGAGAATAAATTCAACAAAACCAAAAGTATTCTCTTAAGTAGGGTCATGCAATTGCTTCTGCATATATTTTGTGAAGTATTTATTTTAAATGATTGCAAAAATGTATGACAAATTATTACAAACAGTACATTTTTTGGGACATCAGACAAATTTTTTCTTAACATTTGATATTTTCTAGATTTTATGACTTATAAATTTAAAATCTTAAATTGTATATAGGTAAATATAAAATTAACATTTTTAATACAAATGTATATAATAATTATGCGTCTTAATGACCCTAAAATCTAAACATTTTCAAGTTTTAGAAAATTGGCTAACTCTTTTAATTTTGACAAAATTAGTCAAAACTAATAAAATTTTAGCAAATTTAGTCAAAAATAAAATTGATGAAAATATAATGTTTATCACGTGACGAAGCAAATCAATTAACATGATTTTTTATAAAAAATTAATAAAATTAGTTAACTTTAGTTACTAACATCAAATATTTTAACGTGACGCGTCATCTTATTTTGATAAATTTGAATTATGGTTGCATTAGCCAAAATTTTATTAGATTTGCTAATGTTGCCAAAATTAAAGGATTGGTCAATTTTGCTACAACGTGAAAAGGTTTAGATTTTAAGAATCAATAAGTCTAATTATATCCAACAAAAAAGGGCTTACATTGAGTATTAAACAAAAGTAGCTTGATAATATAGTTCATATAAATAATTATTTTTAATGTTTTTCAATTGTAATTTGAATACTTTTTAGATTTATTATTTCAAAAACTATCATTGCAATGATATGGCAAAATTGAGAGATTTTATGACTTATAAATTCAAAATTATAATTAAACTAAATTACATATAGTATTAATTTTCATCATCTAAAAATATAAAATAAAATTATTTCAAGAAAATTGAGATTAAATTGATTCAAAAATCAAAGTAACATCTTCATAAAATTCATGTGCTTGATTTATAAAATATTTATTATAACTTTTTATTTTGAATAGGTTCAAAATTAAGTCATTATATTATAATATTACT
The DNA here is from genome assembly GCA_949677035.1 of Omphalea diandra. Lineage (NCBI taxonomy): Eukaryota > Viridiplantae > Streptophyta > Magnoliopsida > Malpighiales > Euphorbiaceae > Omphalea > Omphalea diandra. The sequence continues at coordinate 9,077 of CATIWR010067117.1, read as the reverse complement.
TGTTTTCATCATATTGACATACACTTTTAGTGTTGAAAAAATTCCTCAGAGCTTGACAAATTGCATCAATTATAAAGCATAAATTGAAACATTTTTCAAGTTCTAATTTAACTGTACAATTAAAATTCTTAATACAGAAGTACATAATATATTAAATTAAGGCTGAAATGGGATTAATTTGAATATAAATAAATATCGTATATTAATGAAGCTGTAAATTTATATATACTTTTAATTGAACAAATTGAAAAAAAAGGATACGGTGGGTCAAATGAGTACCAAAACAAATTACTAAATGCTGCTTTTCACTTTAGGTACAATTACAATAACTTGCCAAATTACATTGTAATTTACTCACTTTGATGGTTGAGCTACAATTTATAATCGCATAACTGTGTGAATTTGTTAAGCACTGAACCTAAATTTTAAATTTGTATTTACTAATTGTAAATTGTAATAAATGTTACTTGTCTCACGATAAAATCACAATGTCAAACAAATCTAATTATAAACACCAAAATTTGTGTCCCAATACACAAATGTTTTTATAATGACTTATTTTCAAGCATAGAACAATATATCTTTATTTCTAAATTGATGTAAATTATGCAATATAACTTGAAAATAATTGTAAGTCGATTACTACTTTGTTTCCATTATATAGGGTCATTTTCTAAGAAATTTAAATCATCATTTTTTTTTTGTTAAGCATGTAAGTAAATAACAATTTAATAAAGTGTTATTTTATATAAAAGCTATCTTACTAAAATTAGTTTTTTCTAAAAAAATTATTATTGCGCGCTTAACAAGTACTTCTAAAATATTGCATCATTAATAAAACTCCAAATGGACAAGTGCAAAATGAAAAAGGACATGACCCGAACTGAATTGACTCAAGATAGTATTTTTAACCATTCAACCGAATGTAAAATGAATCAAACCAAAAATCCTTTCGGCATGCAAGACCAAGAGGAGACCTGCAAATATACGAAACCCGGTTGAACGAAACACGTCCCTTCCACTGTTTCACATAGAACCAAAACTGCCCCGCCCCAAAAACTTAACCGACAAGATAACCACCCAACCTGAAGCAAGCCAACCCAACAACTTTCCCACACCTAATAAATATTTATAGTAAGTTTAACAAGTATTATTAGCAATCACATTAACCACCAAATATATAATGGGATTGATAAATATGGTTTTGTTTGATACATCTCTAATATATTTTTCCTATATGTTGGCACCTAAAAGGATTATTCACAAACGCTAGTGCGAAATAAATATGTTACATACTTCTTACTTAATACAAACTACCAAATATATAACCGATGTATTTAATATAACATTGACCTACTTCAATCTATATGTGTATACTTACTGCAGAAAAATAAAAATATTAATTTCCAATTTATTTCAATCAGTAAGCGAAGAAGCAAGCATGGTCACAGTGTCATGACACCAAAGTAATGTAATAAATAAACAAGGGCTCACTAGATTAATAAATGTATTTCATGAATAATGATTTATTCTGATTTTATGACTTGATATGTGATTTATAGTAAAAAGCAAAGTAGTAAAACGATTAAAGTCATTCTGGGAAATAATTACTAGACTTATAGTACCAGGGTTACTCGGTTTACTGTGACATGGGACTTATTTATGCGGTCAAAGTTGATAACATTTGATGACTACTTTCCCAGAACAGGACTCCTTGAGACGATGGAACAGTTAATTCATTCAGCGCTCTTTGTTTGACGTCGCGCCTTATCAACACCTCTCCCATGTATGTAAATTCGGTTCATGTCAATGAACAATCTAAATGCGTCTTTACAGTAACGATTAAGAAGAGAAGTATGGAAAATCTAGAGCAACTGAAGCGTGAACAAATTGAAAAAATTGAGAACCTCGCCAGGAGACACCAAGGTGACATTTTGTAATTATAACCTCTTTATTTTTTATTATTATATATGGTGTTAACTAAGTGTTGTTTAACTGCAGTCCCAAAAGGCTAAATTTGAGTATGTCTCTGGGAAGCAATAAGCAAGAAGAATGAGATGGAAGTATCCATTGCAAGTTCAACAGCCATTGCTTGATATCAACGGGTGTTGTGACCTCTAACAGCGAGTTTTACAAAAATATTGTTCGACCGAATATCAACTTTTCCAACGGCTAGTTTTTTGAGTTTGACTATATAATGACCATTTCTAAAGACTAGAAATAGGTTAGAAAGTTTGGTGAACATTTGAAAACAACTAGAACATTTTTGTAATTCATTGTGCAAACCTTTTGTGATGTTGCTTATATTTTGGATAGAGTGAGAATATTTTTGTTACTCGTTTAGAGTAGGTTTTCTTGAGCATTGAAAGTGTAATTGTTGCATAATTTGAGAGAGATTGACACTATTTGGATATATATGTGCTGATAGTGTTTCAAATGGGTTGGGTTAGTTCTCTTGTTCATTGTAAAAGATAGTAATTTTAAATGTTGTCCTTGAGTCTATAAAATGAAAGGTTGTGCTTGAGCTTGCAAAAGGGAAATTGTCCTTGAACCTATAAAAGGAAAAATTTGTTCTTGAGCCTTGAAAAAGAATAGAAAGACCTAAGTGAACGCTTAGAGAATAGAATAGGCACATTGCCGAATTACTATAAAAACTCTGTGTTGTTTGTGTTGTTATTTTTGCATCATTGTGTGTGTTTTTATTTACAACCCAATTCACCCCCTCTCTTGACTTGCCTCATTTGTATCCAAACTAACAATTATGTGGAAGGAAATGTACTTCAATATTTAAGGTATTTAAGTATATCAAACTAATATAAATGGTTTATAAAGTGGGAAATGATACTATACATAATATTATATTTTTCTCTAAAGTATAGATTTCACAGCACATATGCATAAGTTGCGTCTTTTGTATTTCATAAGTAATAATTGTACAATAAATAACTTCGTTATCTCATGTAATTTCTATAACATTGATGAACTATATGCAAGTGCAGTGGCTACAACGATACATATCGGTACTATGTTTTTGTTAGCACGCAACTACCTTGTATTTATCCTCTCAATTGTTTTGTAATTATCTTGTTATATTTATCCTCTCAATTATTTTGTGATTATCTTAACTAACAGCCTCTGTATTATCTTGTTGTATTTATCCTCTCAATTGTTTTGTAATTATCTTAGCTAACAGCCTCTGTATAAGTGGTATAAATACCACTACTGTGTACCTGATTTAATTAAGGGAAAGATACAAATTTCCTTCAATTACTCTTCTCTCAATTCCTTTCTTCTTCTTATTTTACAGTTTTGAACCCAATGACATAAAATAATTGTATAAAACAACTGAAAGTATGTCAAATAGTCATATCCACATTTTTATTACAAATGGAATCATTGATCCACAACTATAGAAAGATTAGTAGAAGTAAGGTTTGAAGACTACAATGTAGATGGGCTTTGATAATGCACATTTTACATTTGTAGTTTATTCAAATATTTGCACTGACTTGGGAAAGTAAAATTAAAGCACAACACACACACACACACACACACACACACACACACACACACACACACACACACACACACACACACACACACACACACATATATATATATATATATATATATATATATATATATATATATATATATATGCGCTATATTGCACACTCCTAAATATAAGTGTCAGCATGGACCAACATATTGTTTGAGGAGGCTATTAATTATTTTTAGACGAATAAGTGTTCAAAAAGACATTATATAAATGAGGACATTAGTTAGTGTGTTCCATTATAACTTAGTCCACTTATGCACAACGTTGAGGACAAGAGGCACAACATTAAGATACTACAATCAGCAGATCGAAAAATAATATAGATGAATGCCCTTCCAGTGAAGGCTTTTCATAATACAATTTAAATAATGCTTGAAAGCAAATGCAAAATAAACATTTCCTTTTCGCATGTAGTATGCCTATTCTCTTCCATGTTGTGACGAATTACATTCATAAATTGTTTAGCAAGTACCAAAGTTGGGACTTGTGCAACTCATATACTACCTCACATAATAGCAGTACTCTTGGTGCGAACTTGATGTGGACGGTGTGAATCACTCGCGTATTTCTCAACACGCTTTTAAACTCATTCTTTTACTTTGTTGAGAGGATGCATCATTATCCAAGCCAACAAATTTTGTTCAGCATCATTATCGAATAATTTCGTAACCTATAATATACACAAATAGAAGTATGCTTTAAGATGTCAGCGTATATACCACTAATCAGACAGCAAAATCCATTATTTATGGTATATCACTAGAAGCATGATATATACAAACATAATACAATAACAATGTACAATACTCACCATGGTGTCCAAATCACTCACAACAATACCCTGTAAATAATGGTGAGATAACCCCCATAGTTGTGCCTGCAGATCAAATCACCTGTCATATTGTGAGTATGATCGAAATTAAGCAAACTGGGTAAACAATGTTGACCATTGTCCTTATGTATCAGATTATTGTGTAAGCTTAACGTCTAACACAAATGATTGGAGATCAGGACTTCTCACCCCCGTAATTGGCAACCAAGCATCATCCCTTAACAATAGATCCAATTGTGTGACCGTAAACATTGGTACACCACATAACATTATATTAAGTGGGGAAAAGGAAGTTCCCAAGCAGAAAAGCAATAAGGAGTTTAATGCATAAAATATGATAAAGGTAACTAGAGTACCACATCTTCGGTGTTACTGATATGAATATTTTTAAATTCCTTATTTAGTGTTTATCTTCTAATTGTAGTAATTATCTTAATTTTAGTTAGCTCAATTATAGGCTTGATTTAGCTTAATTATAGGTTTGATAATTATCTTGCATTCTGTATATAAGACTGGTTCTCTGCCTTTATCACAAATATATATTTTTCAAAATTCTTCAAACTCTTTTCTTCTTCTCATTATTTACATGGTATCAGAGCTTTGATCAAATATGGCTCTTATTCCTCTCTCTTTATCGTCTTCTTCTGCCTCTAATTCGTCCATCAATTCTTCTTCTTCCTTCTCTATTAAATTGAATTCCACTAACTATCTTGCATGAAAAACTAAATTCAGCCCTATCTTAAACTTTCAAGATTTGCACGGTTTCATTGATGGAACAAAACCATCACATTTTAAAACCATCCCTACTTCAGATACAAATCCCACTCCAAAACCAAATCCAGAATTTGTGGTTTGGTTCAAAAAAGATCAGCTCCTTCACTCATGGCTTTTGGCATTCTTAACCGAGGAGGTGTACCCCTTCATTATTGGCCTTAATTCTTCTTTTGTTGTTTGGCAAGCTCTATCCAATGCCTTTGGTGTAATTTCCATGAATCGTCAACTTCAATTGCATATCGAACTTCAAGAACTCCATAAAAATGACCTTTCTGTTTCAGCCTATCTCTAAAAGGCCAAATCTTTAACCGATCAACTTAGCGCTGCTTGTCGTCCTCTCTCTACTGCTGAATTCAACGCTATCATATATAGGAATCTTGGTTTTGAATTTCATGCCATCATTATTAATTTGAATCTTCGTCCAGAGCCAGTCTCCTTTTATGAGCTCCATGGCCACTTAGTTGCTCATGAACTTCTTCTCAAAAATCTTCATCAGCCTATGGCGAATCTCAGTTTGAAGAGTAATTCACCTCTTCTTCCCACTCCACCATCTAGGCCACGGTCCCCTGCTCCTTCTACAAATCAAGGCAATTCCAATCGTCGTGTCACTTGTCAAATCTGTGGGAAGCCAAATCATTCAGCCTTGAACTGTCACCTGCGTTACAATCATGACAACAATGGGAGCAATATTTTTTGTAATTCTTCATATGCTCCTGGGCCATAGTATCATCCTAATATGGCTAGCAAGCAATCTCCCATAGTTCACATGGCTCACACACAATCTCCCACTGCCGCACAAGTCTCCTAGTTCTTTGATACAACGGCTAATTACCATGTTGCTGCTGACTCTCAGACTATGACAGTCATCAATGAATACAATGGTACTGATCAACTTTATGTGGGTAATGGACAAGGTCTGAAAATTTCTCATCTTGGTACTAGTTATCTTTCTTCTCCTGCTTGCACTCTTAAATTGAATAATGTTTTATGTGTTCCTGATATTACCAAAAATTTGTTAGCTGTCCAAAAATTTACCTCTGATAATTTAGTTTTCTTTGAATTTTGGCCATAATATTTTGTGATCAAGGACCAGTGCACCAATAGAATTTTGATGCAAGGCCCAAGTGAGGATGGCGTTTACAAGTTAATAAGTTCTCATCCTACAGCTCATCAAGCAACTGTGGCTCCTTCCATGGACGACTGGCATAGGCGTCTAGGTCATTCAAACATCTCTAAGTTATCTGCTTTGTCAAAACAAAATAAAATTTCTATTTCAGATTCTTTGTTAACTTCTTGTTCTAGTTGTCATTTAGGTAAGTTATCTCATGTTTCATTAGCTTCTAAAGAACATACAAGTTTAAATACATTTGATATTATTTTTTCTGATGTCTAAGGTCCTGCTTCCGTGCAATCTAGTATGGGTCATCATTACTTTGTCATATTTGTTGATGATTTTACGCGATTTACCTGGATATATTTTATGAAAGCCAAAAGTGAAGTTTTTGACATATTTTTGCAATTTGAACAACTTATCAAACGTCAATTTGGTAAAGATATACTTGCTTTTCACTCAGATTGGGGTGGCAAATATCAACATTTACACTAATATTTTAAAAAAAATGGCATTAATCATAGAATTGTCTGCCCATACACACATGAGCAAAATGGTACTGCAGAAAGAAAAATTCGCCACTTGGTTGATACTGGCTTAACTCTTTTAGCTCATGCACACTTACCTTTGAAATACTAAAACTACACTCTTGAACAAAGTGCCATGGTTATCAATATCTTACCATCTGTTGTTTTGCATAAAATTTCACCTTTTTTCAAATTATTTTTTAATGATCCGAATTATTTGTCTATTCACCCTTTTGGTTGCAGTGTTTTTCCGCTTCTTCGCCCATATAATGATCATAAATTTACTTTTCGGACAACAGAATGTGTTAACTTAGGGCAAAGCCCCTTTCATTTAGCTTATTAGTGTCTTGATTACAAAATAGGGCATTTCTACTTAGCTAAACATGTTCGATTTCACACTCAAACCTTTTCATATGCCAGTCGGCCTACCACTTCTTAACTAGAGCCACAAACGGATCCCACTTGGCTAATTGTCACTTGTACACTGCCGGCCTCACATGGTCCTTCATCAGGAACTTCTTTTTCTTCAAATTCTACTCCTTCTCAATCTCAATCTCTATCTGAAACACCTATGCAAAGTCTATCTTTACCATAATCCTCTCCAACTAAAATTAATTTATCTTCTACCATCTTTTCCTCTCCACCTTCCTTATCTCAATCATCCAAAGGATTACAACTAGTTGTTGATCTCTCTTCCTATCCAAATTCCCTTAGACTTGAACCACAAATTCAATCACCTCACTCGATACCTAACAACCTAAACACATCGCTACCTCCTCTTGTCGACCTAACTAATCCGCCTAAGCCCACTATTACCTTAACCCGTACCACTCTATAAAATTTTGGCCTAACCCACCACGCAAACATGTCTTTGCTACCATCATGTCACCTACCTAGGAACTAAAAACATTTATTCAAGCTAATAAATTTCAGGAATGGAAAGATGTTATGCAACAAGAAATTTCAACTTTACTTCAAAATCAGACTTGGGTGTTGGTTCCCCGACCTCCTAAGGTTAACATCATTCAAAACAAGTGGATTTATCGGGTTAAGATGCATTCCAATGGCACCATTGAACGTTACAAAGCTCGTCTTGTAGCAATGGGGTTTACACTATAACATCTCTATCCCTATTCATTGGCATTATCACATGAATATATTCATTGCACAAATGCTATGAAATCACATATGAGCATATGCACTATATCAAATGATATGAAATCTCACATGAACATATGCACAGGATAAATAATCATTTAGACATGTGAATTATAAAAACACGATAATGACAATGGCACCGTTGCATTTGGGATGCTTGAACATATATGCAGTGTTTGTATAGTTATATGACAAATTATTTCATGTTGTATGCTTATTATAGCATCATAAATAATGGTGTTTTAGAGCTTAATTAAAAGTATAAGGAGCATTTAGGAATTAGGAGATAGATGGAAGTGCTTAAGGAGTGAAGAAGAGGGACTAAAAGAATAAAAATGACCTTCCAACCAATGGAAATGAAACACCATGATTTTATATTATTATAATAAGTTTATATCTACTAATTAGGGTTAGATTTAGAGATAAAAACCGTGTGTTATACCAGAAACAAAGAGAGAGAAGAAGAAAGAGAAGAAGAAAGGAAGAAAAAGAAGAAGAAGAAGAAGAAGAAGAAGAAGAAGAAGAAGAAGAGGAAGAAGTGTGGGCTGCCTAAGGTTTTCCAATTCTGGGACAGTAGGTAAGTAATTTATCTTCTTCTCAACTGAAATTAACCTCTCATGACATGTTAATCATGCATGGCTAGTGAGAATTATGGAGTAATTGAGGTAGAGCTCTTGGATGGAAGTTAAGTCCAAGAGAACAAAAGCTGTTTGTGCTGTGTTTTGCTGTCAGAGTAGAATTTTGTACCCACGATTTCATAACCCTAGAAGAGGAATTGGGAAAGTAAAAAACATAAAAGTTGTAGCCTTATGTCTCATATAAATGTATATGAAACAGTTTTACTTGATTCTGTGTGTGTGAAGAGATATGGCTCCTTAATCAGGACTGGTTCAAATCCGAACCGAGATTATCTCAGTCTTCTATTTTGTTATATTTTGATGACTTTGTATTCTGATTTTGACAGAGTGCAAAATATGAAACTTGTAGGGTTATATTCCATCTAAATACTTGTTAAGCAGTTTTGATTAATTTTCTGTGTGGAAAGAGATATGGCTCATTGATTGGGACTGACTCTGTACCCGGATGACACACCACCTTTCTTTTAATTCGGTTTTC
>CATIWR010067107.1:0-19965 GCA_949677035.1 Omphalea diandra | reverse complement strand
TACCCAATTGGTGAATTGGGGAGTGGACGTAGGGTTGGTTAATACCCGAACCACTATAAAACTCTTGTGTTCATTCTTCTTTTACCCTTTCTCTAATATTTCATTCTTGTGTGTTTCCTCCAAAATTAAAAGTTCAAATTTTTCACCAATTCAACCCCCCTTCTTGGTGCACTAGGGCCAACAATATATATATATATATATATATATATATATATAAAAGAGGGGCTCAATAGCATACTTAAAAAATTATAGACATAAAAGCATATTTAGTATTTTGCCTTTAATTTTTTTAAAAAAAACTATCTTTATATTTTATTTTAAAACACCTTTTACTTCTCTCACATTGCCTTAGGGTAATTACAAAATATAAAATATATTTTTTAATTATTTAAAATAGTAAATATTATTTTATTTTTATCAAAAGAATAATTTATTATGAAAATAATTGAATCAACGAAATTCAATATAACATGATATTTTTTTAACCAATCACTTTAAATTTTTTTAAAAAAATTATTTTTTTAAAAAACCCATAAAATTGTATTACAAAAAATAATTAAAGTAGAATTTGAATATAATAATAAATGTATTTTAAAACTAAAACAAAAGGAAATCATTTAATGTGTAATAGACAAATAATAAAGGAAATCATTTAATGTGTAATAGACAAATAATAAGGAAATCATTTTATGTATAATACTCTGTGTATAATAGAAAATAATTTAATAAATATAATATAAGAAATTAAAAAATGAACCTAAAACGGTAAAAAAAATGTGAAAAGCCTGAATCAATCTGGTCAAGGTCAACTAGCTTCATCTAAGTTTTATATTTGTTTTTTGTACCTTTTTTTTTTTTTTTTGGGGGGGTCAAAACTAGAGGGGACAACACGTAAAAGAACACTAAACAGCTACACGTCGAGGACACGAAACACCAACCAAATCAGTTACCAAAAAATGTAAAAGACCCGCCGGAGATTCTACCAGCTCAACTACTCTATCATGAAGAAGGGCTTCATTAGAAAGCCAGTTCGTGGCTTGGTTACCTTCCCTGTAGACATGCTGAAACCGGAACTCAGTAAAGGGAGATAGAAGGCTCACACAAGAAAGCACCAAGTTTGAATGAGCTCCATCATACTCTTGCCCGGCGGAGATCCACTGCTTGATTAACTGGGAATCAACTTCCAGTATGAGATGTGTATAACCTTTATCCATAGCCATCTGTAGTCCTTTTAACACAACCCACAACTCTGCCTCCACCGCAGTACAAAAACCAATGTTAATCACAAGCCCCACCAATCATGACCCATTGCAGTCTCGAAATAGATCTCCTCCTCCTCCCGCTATCCCTGGATTTCCTTTAGAACTTCCATGAGTATTATGCCTAATCCAGGGAAAGGTGAGCATAACCCACCCAATCAGCTGAGATCATAACTATTTGCTTTCAACGCTATCGAAGAAGCAGTCCAAGCCTGAACATTTTGCCCTACATAGTGCTTCAAGAAATTCACTTAGCTATTCAAAGGTCGTTCACGGCACTGGAATATTCTTTCATTCCTCCAGCGCCAAATCCACCACAAAACAATTGCAAAATAAGCATTCCATCCACTACCAAACAACTCATTTGAATCATTATCTAGATTAATCCAAAGCCAGGACATCAAATCTAAGGAACAATGATGTAACCAATCTGCAAGAGACAATAAACAAACCCACAACTCACTTGCTCGGCTACAATCTAAGAGAATACGAATGGCTGATTCAACCTGATTACCACAATAACCACAATAGGGAGAAATTGCAAACCCCTTCATTACTCAGGATTTTACCGTGAGCAACAAGCCACAAGAAGACTCTAATTCGCTGACGACAGTAAGTTTCCAGATCGAATCCCATAACCTATCAAGATTAGAGTCCGGCTGTGCACACAACGCTTCATGAGCCGATTTAACCGTAAACTTCCCTGACCTGCTGTACTTTAATACATCATTATCACGGGCCTGAAATTCATCATTAATAAGGACAACCGCTGGCTTTTGCTGAATATGTTCGGGAAGATAAACTGCAATTTTATTCCAAGCCTGAAAATTATTTTTTTTTTACACCTTTTATAATATAATTTTTTTATATTTTAATCTATTATTATAGTTCTTATTAGTTTTACTTTTTGTCTTCCAATAAAAAAAATAAAAATTCGATGTATAAGAACTAAAGTATAAGGGTTCAATAGTATAATCACATAAATTTAAAGGTCTTAGAATGAGTTCTATCTATTTTTAAAATAAAACATTTTTTTTATTTTCCATGCATTTTTCATAGTTTATAATACATACCTTTAATATTTATTTTTTAAAAAAAGCTACATCAAAACAATAATAATAATAATAATAATAATAATAACGTATATAAATTATAATAAAAAGGGTCAATAACACAAACACGAAAAATTCAATAGTTTAAAGATTTATTTTGCTGAATGATATTTAATATAGTTTTTCATGTTTAATTCATGTGTCGCAAAGATTGGCTAAGAAAATGGAAAGTTAGTATGCTAGTCAAACATTTGATAAGCAACGCCACTAGTAATTTTTGTGTTACAAATATGCGAATATTTTTATTCAATATCTTTAATTAGAAATCAAAATTTGAAAACAAAATTTCATTGTATATGTTGGACTTTCATGATTATGGGTATGCAATTCTAATAAAACTCATATTCTTCTTTGTTATTTATTTTTTTATTAGCATGAAAGGAAATTTTGATATGAAATTAAGGGTATTACCAGTATCTCATTTAAATTTAATGAAGTTAACTATACTATCTTATGGTTATTTGATCATCGAAAAGAGTAAGTGGTCTGTCTAATGGGTGAACAAATGTAAGTATAAGGGAATTGTATCCTTCGTAGTCATTTCAATACTTAAATTAATATAAGAGCTTTGAGAGTTTGAAAGCTGAAAGAATTTGTGAATGGAAGCAAATAATAGAAAACCCTAGCAAAAACATATTTTGGTTGTAGAGGAGATGATTACTTATATTCTTATCAACTCTAGATTCTTCATAGACATGCAAAAAATAATGTATATTGGGTTCGTCCTTTTATTTCGAGATATTCGAAAAAAAATATGTACTCTGTAACCATCCTTCGTTATCCGAATGTAACTGTCTTTTACCGATCCTTATCTGCCAGTGAAAATTTCAAACGTTGTTTGGTATTCGCATGATGTTCACTCTTTCAAGGGTGAATACCTTTCATTTTAAGGACATGTGTCTTGACTAATAGTGTTCAGCTAGATGAATGTTATCACTAGCCCTCCCCCGAAAGGTTTTATTTTTCAGCATTTATGTTAGGTGTTTCTTTCAGTTGGGGCGCTAAGTCAACCCTAGTAATGTTCGTATTTAAATGTTCTTGTCCTTTCATATATCGTGCCGCTTCGACTTTCATGTCGATTGGGAATCTTGAAGTGTCTATTAGGTCCTCACATTTCTTGGGATATGACTGTTGAGGTATTTTCATCTTCTATATAAGGTATTGTCAATTTTTTTCTTACTTTTGTTGTCTTTGGAATTTTCTTGCTAATTTTTCTTGATTTCTTCTTTGTCTTTAATTCCTTCGCCATTCTTATCAATCCTATACTTTAGGTACTCTATTATTATTTCTTTGACTTTCATAGTTTCTTCTTATTCTCCCTCTTTTAGGAATCATGGGTGAAACAATTTAACATGCATTGGGTAAACTTAGGAAGTATCAAAGTTGCATTATTGTTAGGGATTTAGATCATTTGTTTATCCTAATATAGGGTCCTTGATAGATACCAATTATCGTGTTGTCATGCTAAGTTTAGGGTTCCTGATCATATCGACGTGAAAACTATGGTTTTGTACAGGGAACAAATGGAGGTTGGGCTTCATTTTCCCCTCCATCCTACCTTGCTAAGCCATCTTGTCTCCTACTCAATTCTCTTAACCCAATTTCACTCTAATGCCATTAAAATTCTTAGCAATCTTATTGATATTTATCAAGTAAAGGGACTTAAGCTCATGACATTGCACATCTAATATTTGTACAACATCACCCGTAGACCTAGCAAGTCTTTTATGGCCTTAACTACCAAAGTGGGGAGCAAGATCATGTTCTTCCTTCCCTCTTCCTTCAAGGATTGGTTAGACAAATTTTTCTTCATCTACCATTCCCTTGACTTCGTAAATCTTTCCTGAAAATATGTACACAAACCTTTTGCTCCACCACTTCTCATAAGCAAAGACAATGGGAATCTGATGTCCCTCATTATCTGCAAATGTTTTAAGGTTTATCCTTTTTGGAAGAAATACATTCATCGATTCATTAGGAATAGTATCAAGGTTGTTGAGTCTCTTCTGGGAAGCTGAAAGGTGGTGATTGGTCTGAAGAGGAGGCTGAACCCTCTAGACTAAAGCCTAAGAAGAAGAGAACCAAAGGTATACAATATTTTCTTTTATGCTTTACACTTTACTAATGTCTACTAAATATTTTGTAATGCAAGTGAGATGGAGTTTCTTAAAAATGTTTGGATTGATCTGGATGTCGAGGAGGATGTTATGGATTCCACTCCTCTGAGTGTCGAGGGCGAACCTGCTGTGGAGAGCTTAGCTGCTCTTCATCCAAGGCTACCTCCAATGGTGATTCGTGAGCCCCCTCCTCCTCCATCCACTAAGAAGGCTCATCCCTCTACTACCTCCAAGAATAAAGGCAAAGGTAAAGTAATAGAGAAGGGAAAAAAGAGGAAAAATCCTTTTACAGTGGAGGATAGCAGTTAAGAGGATGATCAAGGTGGTCAAGTGAAAATTATAGCCTTATAGGCCCTAGGGGAGGAATGTTCAAACCCAAAGAAATGGTTAGAGACCAACCTCAATGGCATTATCCAGAACTTTGCCATTTACGATAAGTTTCTAGACTTTTTCGATCTTCAACCTTACAGGCCCTAGAGGAAGATGTTCAAACCTAAAGAAATGGTTGTAGACCAACCTCAATGACACTGTCTAGAACTTTGCCATTTGCTATAAGTTTCTAGACTTTGTCGATCTTTAACTTGACAAACAGGAGTGATTAGTTATCCCTTTCGAAGACTTAAAGCATATCGGAGCTATGTATATGCTTCGGGCCTATGAGTCAGAGACAAAGATGTATAGCTAAAGAGTTTTTTACTATAAGTATGGGCTAGGTTTTATCTTTATCTTTGTTGCAAATTTATTTGCCTCTATCGAATTACTTAAATTTTGAAACAGGTGGCTCAAGGCAGGATGACTCAGTTAATTGAAGAGCACAAATTTGAGGTGGCCTCTCTTCATAACAATTATACTAAAGATTTAAAGAATGAGAGGCTCTCAATGGCGAGACTAAATAAGGCCTTGACCCAGAGGGAAGTAGAGCTAGCGAAGAAGAATGAGTTATTAGAGAAAAAAGATAGTCAGTTGAAGATTGCCTTCTTTGCCACACAAGGTCTGCATAGCTGCGTGGAGGGTTCTATTAATGCTGACAAGTTTAGGGAGGCAGAAATGTCCACCTTACTTTTTTTGGTCTTGACAACTTATAGGTAGACTATGAAAAAGGTCCTGAAACAAGATCACCCTGGAGTGGACTTCTCTAAGCTAAAGTGCATAGATTTAGGAAAGTGTGGACTTCTCTAAGCTAAAGTGCATAGATTTAGGAAAATTTTATGTAGGATGCACTGCTTGAGTTCAGAGAGATAATGGTGGAAAATCAGCTTTTAATACTCCGTATCCTACTATTAAATTCCAGCTAAATGAGAAATCTTACACGACAAAAGTGGCAATGGTTTCAAGACCTGAAGGGACATTAGCTTCTAGTGGCGAACTGGATGCAACCTTATTTGGGATGGCAAGACTGATTCCTCCATCAATCATTCTTGAAGGGGGTGTATAGGGTGTTACTAGTCCTGAAGGTGTTATTACTATTCCCTTTCCTTCCTTTGTTACTCAGACCTCTAAAATTTCCCAAGAGGTGGTGGATCTATAAGAATCTCTTAGTTCAAAGGAATAATCAAATAAAGAAGACCCTCCTTTCAAAGGCCTGAAGAAAGTACTAACTATTGTAGATCATCCTCTTTGTTCATCAAAATAATTGTGTTATCATCTCCTTTGTAACAAATAACTTTTGCAATAAAGAATTTTTATCTTTGTTCTTTATTTACTTTCCTATTTTCTCGTGATGCACAGTGAAAGAACAAGTGATAACATATATAAGCTTATATATACTTATGCTTCACAACTTATTGTTAGTCCTTTCATGGCGAACGAACCCTGGGCTAAAAAGCTTCTAAGTTTATAACTATGAACAAGTATGCCCTTAGTTATATAAGTTAAACTTGAAATGATTGTATGAAACCTTCAAGAGCTTTAAGCTTAAGTATTTAATAAGAAATAACTAAGTATAAAGATTCTTAAGAATGTTTAGTTGATGCACAACTTACATAACAAGTTATACTTAGTATAAAACTTTATAAGTTTTTTTTACTTTATATTAAGATGAAACGACTTCGTAACTAGAAGTTTGTAAGTTGATCATGTAATAAGGGATTCATCCAAATCATGACCATGAACTGTTTTCAGAAGTCTTTAATCATAACATATGTTTTATGGCTTTAGAAGGGAGAGTCAAACCTATTTCCCCTTGCTTTATAGCTGTTTAGGTTTGCCAAACTAATATATTTAAAGTGATTTCAAATTTTCACTTAATAGAATTTACAGCTTTATTAGGAGAGTCGAATCCTTTATTCAATAGAACTTATGGTTTTATTAAAGATGATGAATGTTATGGCCTTTTAAGGGGGTCGACCCCTTTACGTAATAGAATTTATGCTTTTATTAGGAGAATCGAACACCTTTCATAAAGATGATGAATGTTATGGCCTTTTAAAGGGGTCGAACGCTTTATGCTCAATATATGTTGAAATATCTCTTTATTGATAGTACTTGCAAAGATTGTCAACATTCTAAAATCTAAGAATCAGTTTTCCTTCTAATATTGCTAACTGGTAAGCTCTATTTTCGGTCACATTTTTTACCAATTATGGGCCTTCTCAGTTAGCCTTTAATTTTTCTACCCTAGCATCTTCTTTGCCTATTTTAGCTTTCTTGAGTACAAGATCACCTTTCTAAAAAGATCTTTGGCAAAACTCTCCTGTTGTGGTATGAAATAACCCTCGCTTTTTATGTTGTTGTGCGAACAACTGCTTACTCTCTTTGCTCTTTAAGTAGGGTGATATGCAATTTGACTCCTTCGTTGTTAGCCTCTGGATCAAAATGTTGAACTCTATGACTACTCATTCCAATCTCTACTGGAACCATTACTTTCATAACATGAGCTAGACTTAAGGGTGATTCTTTATATGCCCTTTTAGGGGTCGTTTGATACGTCCAAAGAACATGAGTTAGTTGTTCAGCTTAGTCTCCTTTAGCTTTGTCAAGTCTCTTCTTTAGCCAGTTGAGGATCGTTATGTTGGTGACTTCTGTTTGCCCATTCATTTGAGGATGGGCAACTAAAGTAAACCTTAGATTGATGTGAAGATTCTTCCAAATTGCTTGAATCTATCATAGTCAAATTATTTGCCATCATCTATGATAAACGTGTTAGGGATGCCAAACCTATAAATTATTTCTTTTAAGAAGAAATTCTCTACCTTCTTTGTAGTGATGATGGCGTCTACTTCAGCTTCTTTCGACTTGGTAAAGTAATCAATGGTGTCGATGATGAACTTCCTTTACCTTATTGTTAGGGGAAAAGGACTAAGAATGTCCATTCCCAAAACAGCAAACGACCAGAGGCTGGTGATGCTAATTTGTTGAACTATTGAGACTCTTGAGACCCTATCATTTTTTGACACTTTTCTCAAGTATGTACCAATTCTTTAACATCTTTCTTGACCATTGGCTAATAAAACCCTTGAAGTAGAGCTTTACGGGTAATGGTGTGTGATCTTTCATAAGTACCATAAATCCCTTCGTGAATCTCTTAGAGAACACAGTTGCCTTCCTCCTTAGAGACATATTTCATCCAAGGGCATATGGTTGATGTCTTGAAGAGTATTCCATCATGATATGAGTATTTGGTAACTCTTTTTTGCACCATCAAGGCCTTCGTTTAGTCTTCTAGTAATTCTCCCTTGTTACAGTACTAGATGATCAATTTCATCCAAATGTCTAGTTCTTTGATGTTGGGGATCTCCTATTCATCTATGACAGGTTGTTTTCATTCCTCTTTGAGTAGGAAGTTCTAAAATGCCTTTCTTTATTTAGCCACCACTATGGTTATGTTTTCGCTTCCCTATTCTCTTTCCTGGGGATTCGAGTGATTTGCCATACTCCTCTTTGTTATCTGAGTCTGTTGAGTAGTGACTGGCACTTCTTCAGGTATCTTGCTAGATTGTCATATTTGGCTTGAAAGTCTCATGTAATTTGATTAACGACCAACATAAAGTCATTGAACACCTGCAAATCTTTTGTTTTCACTTCAAGGGCTAAACTTAGCCCAATTATCAAAGGCTCATACTCTGTAATATTGTTAGTAGCATTGAAATTTAAGGCAACAATATGTATAATCTTAATTTTACTAAAACTTTAAAGCACGACTCCTACTGATGTTGCATCTTCATTGGATGCGCCATACATGTACAAAGTCTAAGTATCTCTTAATGAAGCACTGGTATGTTTGTCATCTATCATCTTCATGATAAAGTCAATAAGACATTGGGCCTTTAAGGCCATCCTAGTTTCATACTTGATGTTGTGTTCATCCAGTTGAAGTGCCTATTGCACAAATCATCCATAAGTATTCTATCTTTGTAGGACTTTCCTTATTAGTTAATCTATCTAGAATATAATGGTGTGTGCTTGGAAATAGGGTCTTAATTTTGTTACTGAAGTTACCAAGGCCATAGTGTCATAGTAAGTTTTTCTAACTTAGGGTACCTTATCTCAACTCCATGAAGGACTTTGCTAATATAGTAAATGGGTTGTTGTTCATTGTTTGCTTCTTAAATCAAAACTGAATCTAAGATTTTTTGCCTAGCTGCCAAATAAATGTAAAGCATTTCACATGCTTTGGGCTAGCTCAAAAAAGGTGGGGAGATAAGGAATACCTTGAGTTCTTTAAATGTTGTCTGGCAATCTTTAGACTATTTTAAGTGTTTCATGTTCTTCAGGCTCCTGTAAAAAGAAAGGCATCTTTTGGCTGAGCAGAATATGAAGTGTCCCAATGCTGTGATTATGTCGTTCAACTTCTGGACTTCATTGATTGTTCTTGACACTTTCATATCCAAGATGGATTGGATCTTTTTGGGGCTCACCTAGATCCCTCATTCAAAAATCATAAACCCCAAGAACTTGCCTACTTTTACTCCAAAGGTGCATTTCTCTGGGTTTAATTTCATTCCATTCTTATTCAAAATATTAAAAACTTCTCATATATTGTCTACATGGGCTTTGTCAGTTTTATTTTTTACAATAATACATCAACAAATATCTTTACATTGTTACCAATTTGTTCTTTGAACATATAATTCATAAGCCTTTGGTATGTTTTGCATGCATTCTTGAGGCCAATAGGCATTTTGGTGTAGTAATAAGTACCCTGATCCATTACAAAGGCAACCTTCTCTTCATCCTTCGGGTGCATCGATATTTGGTGGTATCCTTGAGTTATTTCTAAGTAACTATATCTTAAAAAAGCAAGTCGTAAAGTCTACCAGCTGATCAATGTTTGACAGCGGGTAGCTATCTTTAGGACATGCCTTGTTCAGGTCCGTGAAATCGATGCATATCCTCTATCTACCTTTGGTTTCTTAACATTTTCCATCCAGTTAGGGTACTTTACTTCCTTAATAATGCCTATGTTTTGAAGTTTAGCCACTTCCTCTCTCATGACTTTCTACCTTTTGAGGGCAAACCACCTCTTCTTTTGTTTGACAGGTTTCACCATAGGTCCACATTCAGTCTATAAAATGTTATTGAAGGATGGATTCACAATATTTTTTCTTTTTTGGAGGCGAACATTTCCATGTTCTTTATAATGATGTTGGTTAGTCATTTGATTGCTAGCTGACTCATATATGCACCATATTTGATTATTTTGTCAACTAAAACTTTAAGTTCAGTTAACTTACCAACTGATTTTGTTCACTCTCATTGTTTAGGATATGCTTGTTTAGTCTTTAGCAATCCTTCTTCGTGTAAGGCTATGTGGTTGCGTTCATTTGCCATCTTTTAGTTCCCCCTTATAGTTAGCACTCCTTTAGGTATTGGTATTTTCCCGGGGAGACATCTTATACTCTTTATTGTACCTATTTCAAAGAGATAAGGCCTTTCAAGAATTTTGTTATAAGGAAACTCTTCATTGATGACATGGAACAAAGTTCTTATTGTTGTTGTTAATTTAGATCTTTCATCCATAATTTCTATCATTAATTGAGTTGTCCTGATGGTTTTGTAATTGCTTTTTGCCTAACCCCACAAGTCGTTTTCTTGTTCTTTTAAGGTCCATTAGCATTCCTCCTCATTAACTTGTAGGCTTGTTCGATGATACATTAGTTGCGCTCCCTCCATTAACCAATAATCCTTTAACAACATATTCATTTAGGATACCCTCCATAACTAAGGCATCATTATGGGCGGCATCAACGTGTTCTTCGTCTTCTAGGCCAAATGTAACATTTAAGAGGTTTTAATAAGTATTGACAAGGAAAATTTCTAAACATGATTGTTTCTTGTTTGATGTGTTAATTTGGTCTCTTTCCATGATCACATTGATCACGCCTGCTATTCTTTTGTTAAGCCATTCTTCTGTTCTTGGTTCTTGATCTTCATCTTTAGGTCTCTTCCCTTTAGTGTCTTTAACAAACTTTCTAAGTGCTTTAGCCTATATGAGTCTTTCAACTTCTTTCTTCATGTCTTAACACTACTTGATGTCATGTATATGATCTTCATAGAATCTGCAAAATAAATTTTTATCCCTCTTGGCAACCCTATCAAGGTTTATCCTTCGAAGGTATTATACGTCAGTACCATTTTGTTTAATCCATAGTAGAATATTACCTTAGGTGTCATTTAATGGTGTGAATGATTTGTTTGCACTGCTCTTTGCTCTGGTGGAGGAAGGAGTAAAATTTTGTAGGGTTCAATGGTGGGAACCATCTGTTCTGCTTTCTTAAGTCCGTTTCTCATTCCATCATTCTTCATTCTTCCTCTCCTCTCTTTTTCCTTCATTTAGTTCATGTACCTTTGAGTTATAACTATTAGCTTAGAGGAAGAGTCAATGGTCTTAGTGTAGAGCTTGTCCCTCAGTTTATCGAATATGGTTTCGCTTCTCATGGCCTTCACAGTTGTTTTGACATTAATTATCTCAATCTCCATGTCTTCTTTATTGAATTTGTTGATTTACTCCTGAAGGGTTTCACCTTCCCTTTGCCTACAAGACCTCAATGAACTTGTTTTCCTCTTACGAAGGATGTTAGTGGTGAATCTTGAGAGAAAAACATGTTCTAACTTTTTGAAAGAATCAATAGAGCTAGGAAGTAGTTGAAGGTACCACATTTGTGCTATTTCTATAAAAGTAGTAGGGAAAACTTTACAGAGCATTAGAAATATTATTAAGCAGCATGGTGGTTTGGAAAGTTGACAAATGGTATGTGGATCTCCCATTCCATTATATATTTGCAGCATTAGAAATTTCCATTTTTAAGGAAACTTCTCCTCAATGATCTCCCACGCCAGAGGCAAAAGCTTCTAAGTTTTTTTAACAAAGCCTAACTTGGCTTTCAAGTGCTCTGCTTAGGAATCGACTTCATTATCCATGCTAGTGTCAATCACCATTTTGTTAGATCTAGTAATGGCCTTATCCCTATTAGCTGGATACGTGGTTTTGAAACCTTGATGATCTAACAATTGAGGTTGTGGCTCTCCATTATGCCCTCCAAGGTTTTCCTTAAATTGTTTTGCGTTGAGAGCTACTAGGTTTGCATTCAGAGCCTTAGCCATCTGCTAATTAAAGTTCTCTATGGTAGCCTGCATGGTTCTTGCTAAAGTTTCCTGAAACTATGCTAATGCTTCATTTGCAATAGTTGTTGCATCATTAATACCCATTAGTGGTGGTTGGTGCTGTGCTTGAAGAGGCATTTCTTCCTCATGAACTGGAAGAGTGGGGATAGGGTTATTTTTAGTGTGACGGGCCATTAATCACTCTGGATCAAAGGCAAAGATTTTGTATAGATGACACTAATTGATGGTCCTTTAATCGCCAAAAAGGGCAAGTGACCTGTCTAATGGGTGGACAAACGTAAGCTTTGGGGACTATGTCCTCCATAACCACTCTGATGGTTAAGTTAGTATAAAGTTTTGATAGCTTGAGAGCTTAAAGAACTTGTGCATGAGAGCAAATAATAGAAAGGTCTAGCAAAAACATACCTTGGTTATAGAGGAGATGATTACTTATACTCTTATTGGTTTTAGATTTTGCACAGACATGCCAACAATAGTATTCGTTGGCTTTGTCTTTGGCATTTCGAGATACCCAGAAAATTATGTATTGCATAACCCCCCTTCATTATTTGAACGTTGCAAGTGTTATCGCCTTTCGCCAACCCTTGTCTACTAGTGAAACTTTTCAAATATTTTTCAGTGTTCGGTTACATTATGTTCACTCTTTCAAGGGTGAATACCTTTCATTTTAAGGACATGTGTCATGGTTAATAGTGTTCGGCTAGATGAACGCTATCACTATCTAACTAGCAGGGCAAAAACTTAAAAATATTTTAGTATAATAAATAAGAATTAATGATGACTTTGATAATTATGCCAAAATATAGGGGCTTATATAATTAATGCTTAAAGGAATTATGACGAAATCCAAGCATTTTTAAAAAAATTTACCCTTTAGCAAATAGATGTTAGACTGTGTAAGAGACCTTAGCAATCAATGCCTTCTAAAGTTCCTTCAAGACATTCTTGCTACAGTGCTTTAGTTACGTATAAAAATGAATAAGTTACATGTACTATGAAAAATTTTACATATTTTTTCATCTTAATATGTAACTACATAATTATATAATAGAATAAATAATTTATATGTGATATGAAAAATTTTACATATTTTTCTTCTCAGTATATAATTACTACTCAATATATAATTTTTAATGTAGAAAGTTACATATAAATATTGATGAAGTTACATAATGAGACATTAAAATAATTTTTAAGGGACTCATATACGAGGCACTATAGAATTTTCCCTTAGCAATCTATAGGTAGGGGTGAGCAAGCTAACGGTTCGGTCGGTTCGGTTCGATTTTTTATCAAATTTTAATAAATTGAATTTTTTATACTTATAACCGAACCGAATCAAAATTTTTGAAAAAATCGAATTAATCAAACCAATTAAACCGAAATTTATATGTCTATAAATCGAATCGAACCGATCTTATAAAAAGTTTGGTTCAATTTGTTTCAATTAAATTACTTGTATTTTAAATCTGATTCGATTCAAATTAGTTTCATTTATTTATTACTTTGGTTAATTCGATTTTTTTGGTTTTCTATATAAAAAACCGAACCGAAAACTGAAGACCAAATTTTTTTTAAAATTATAACTGAATTAATTAATTTTATTAAAAGATCAAACTGAACCGAACCGAATCAACACGGTTCGATCGGTTTTTTCGGTTCGGTCAGGTTTTTGCTCACCCATATCTATAGGTGTGAAAAGCTGTTGAGGTTACTGTTAAGTTAACGTCTGTTATTCTGTTATCCAATCAGCTGTAAAGCTCGGGGACGTAGTAAGACCATCCATATAGTTGTCTGAGCATCAACTTAGGTGTGAGTTGATCTGTAAATCATTACTGGATTCTTCTGTTGAATGATTGCATTCCTCTCTAGCTCTCTCTCTCTTCAAATTCGTGTCACTCTTTTTCTCAACTGATAACCATTGTTATGAATTAACTATTTTTCTCAACAGCTAACCGGTGTTATAGAATTAACAACAACATATAGGAAAAAGTGGCTGTTGCAATTTTCCTAAGCAAGCAAGCACATTAACGACAGCTACTACGACACTCGGAATACAGTCGAGCCAAAGTTAAGCTCTGCATGTCTCATTCAGCATATGGTAATATCATCTACATAAGCTGCCATTTAAGACGTCATACATTCCCAAGCAAAAAAGACAATTTCATTCATTAAGATTCGTATAGCTAGTCTGTTATCATTGTGATTGATTTAGAGACAGACCTATACAAGCTTCCCTACCGATGCACCATACTCGACTTCTTGGTGTTGAAGTCACTGGGTTTGATTTGGCTTCACTAGAAGAGGATCCCGTATCAGAATTATAACTGGCATTCGATTTGCGGTACTTTCCGTCCAACATGGTCATCTGATAGACGAATGAGTGTGGTGTGTGAAGGACATGAACTGGAGTTTCCGGAATTCCTGATACACTTATTCCCGGGAAGAAATAGTTTTCCCTAGGAGAAGTAGGTTTGCTTGAAGCATCTTCCTGCATGATATCTCCTATCCTACACGATATGCCGAAAGCCAAATTTGCAAGGACCCGGGAATATGCTTCCAGAATTGAATGGCCACCATCCTAAGGATTAACAGTATTCCAACATTCATTTAAAGCACTCCATATTATTGTAAAATCAATTTATGACTACACAAGAAAAGGGGTTTGATTTTATTTTAAAGTGATAATCAAAATATTATTTTCGAAAACCATTATAGTTTCATGCGTTGACATGGATGGCATAGTGTGAATGGATATACTTGCCTGTGACCAATATTACGCAGTCTAACACGAGTGATAGAGTCATTTGATTAAACTCTGGTCTTCCACTAGTTCCACATACATGTGAAGCGTGATGGAACATAAGAAACTGATGATAATGAAAAAGAACAGATGCATGAGAGTATTTTTCCTCTATCTATAGACATTATTTCTCATGAAAAACTGGAGCTGTGTTCTCAATCCACAAATTTCTTGAGATATCTAGGAGATTGCTGAGTAAATGTGATTCAACGGCTGATCAATAAGACTTGATCCAAAGCATATTGTAAACATGTTTAACAATAATGGCAAATTACTTATGAGTATTATTTATTTGTCAATGGCATTGATCATTGTAGATGTCTAGATTGGTATGAGAGAATGCAGGCTGTCTTTCATAAATTTTATTATTTCATGAATTTTATTAATTTTACAATGACATTTGTGTTTGCCTTGCTTATCATTTTTGCATGCTTTACTTAATTATTCCGAAGTATATAGCCAGTGGAACAACAATAATGTGAAACAGACTCTAGAGTTATAATAAACGCGTCAAACTCACCTTGACATACTGAATTTTTGTAGCTACAAGAAATGGTCGAGGAAGGTTTGGATATCTGGCCTTGACTTGCAGTAGAAGGGCTTCTGCTCTCTCTAACAGAGACTCTGTCTTGTCGAACTCAAATATTGGATCCTTAATAAAGGACCATGATGCTCGAACAGGGGATTTACCCCTAGTTTGTGCAATAATCTTTTCTTTCCACGCAAACATGGCAGTTTCCAACTTGTTAATGGCCTCAATGGATTTGTGTTCAGATTTTAAATTGAGAGAATCATCCATCTCCTCGGTTGTCTTTGGGTCTGTAGTCAAGATCTTGTACAGTTCATCGCCAAGGTTTGCCTTTCCAGACTAAATATAGACAAAATCAGTCATAAAAATGCACCCAAAAAAAAAAAAAAGGCTGTACATATGTAAAAAACTATTTAATGTAAAGGTTGCTAGTTACTGAGTGTATCCGAGAAAAGGATCGTGCTTACTTTGGATAGTACATCTCTTATAATGGTTGGTAAGGGCATTTCAAGCAATACATTTTCGTTGATAGATTTTGCAGCCTTGAAGACTTGATAGACCACCCTGCTCTGATGAAGCAATTTCTTTCTTCCCAAGTCAGAAATCCCAGTTGTGGGCACTTGTGGCAGTGGAAGCCACCACCTCTTACTTTGCTTTGCACTTTTATTCCTTCCTTCTGCTTTGCTGCCTACTTCTGTATACCAAAACTCAGTATTCACCATTGAATCCAATGTCTCCATTAAAAAATTGATAAGCTCAATGAAGTAAATAATATAATATATCAAATATAGAAATGAAGAGATCACCTACGATAAGCATAGAGTCCAACTTCTGAAGCGCTGGAAGATTCACATGGATGTCTGCTCGAGCCTTAGGAGTCATAATCTGCTTCAATACCAAATTCAACTCCAAATAAAACAAAACAAAATAGAACATTTTTATTTATTCTTCACAGTCCAAGAAAACAAAGAATACCTCCAAGGACCGACCATTGGCTCCATTTTGCTTTGTAGGAACTAACTTGACCATGTAGTTTGTAGGAGAGAGCAACCAATCCATTTCTTTATGCCACTTGTTCTTGCTTACTTGAGGCAATGGCTCTAACTTCCATAGCTCCCCGAAAATTGAAGCTGCAAATTCGCTTTTGTATAGAGTTAATGGAGATTAAGAGAAGTTTCCCAGTATTGACTTTCTCACAGATGAAGTGAATATTGATGTCTGTACATTCTTTCCCGGCATGAGCAACTGGATTTGCGGCCATATAAATGGTGCTAATATTGTCACAGTATAAAGTTCATGATTATGTACGATCAACTCAGAACACAAGCTTTGTATCCATTGAAGTTCGCAACTACACTAGCAACAGCCAGATACTCTGCTTCTGCAGAAGACCGAGACACAGTGGCTTGCTTTTTTGCTACCTGAGACACTAGATGAAGGATGGAAGAGGTTTTTGTGTGCTTAAGTTGACAACAATACTTTCATATTCAGAGCGTATGCCTTCAAGTATTTGTAGAACAATATCAGATGGTGTGAGTTTGTGCGTAATAGAACAAAGAGAATCAAATATGATTTTCAATTATTGAATATAATCATCAATGGTAAGATCCCCCTTTATGGTGTTGAAGAATTCTGATTTTAATTGGAGGAGTTGTGAAGATGTTAATCCTTTAACATTTGTTTTGTAGAAGACTACGAAGTATATCAGATGAAATTGTTGCATGGATCCATGAGAGGACAAGAGAATCAATTTACTTCCATATGGCAAAGGCAGGATTTGTGATTAAGGTGCCATCTGAATTCATAATTGTCCCAGTAGGAGAATACTGGATATGGTCACAGACATCATACTCAGTGAAGGGAGGAATGATTTCCATAAGAGATAATTTGCAAAGGTAAGGACCTCATTAACATAGTTATGAATATTTGAGTGTTGAAAAGAGAGATAAGTACAAGTAGAAACAGAAGAAAGAAGAAAACCAATAGACTCGGAAGAAAGAGAAGAATCAGTAGGCATGTTAATGAGAACTAAGAGAAAAGAAGAACAGAGAACGAGACACAAGAATAAAAAAAATTATTGTGACAAAAGTAGAAGAAGGAGACTGTCTACTGATACCATGTACAAAATTAATGAATGAATAAAATCAGACTAAGTGAGTCGTATTTCATTGAAGTGCATATATACACATGGTAACTTACAGTAGATAATTACTCTAATAGTTACCATACAATATTTGCTCAAAATAACAGATGTAACCAACCATGTATATCTACTAGAATTGTCTTAGGAACAAATAGAAGAAAGAGAGGTGAGGATGCAACAGTATCAGAGCAAAGAAATCGTGGAGTATGCTCCAAATTGTAGTGTCTAACTACTGAAGTGAATACAACCTGTTTTTCATCTCTATTTCCGCAGGTTTGCACAATGGCCAAGAAAGTCACCACCAGATCGGTTTTTATTTTAGTGCCCTAAAGGTTGTACATGTCTGCAAGACTTGCTATAGAATTTCAAATTTGCCTTCATTCATTGGTTTGGTTACTTCCAAAATAAATGGAAATCAGTAGGAATTCAGTTGTAGGGTGTCCTATACAGTAAGTTTTCCATTCCAATCAGCTAGTTGTGCAACTCCAACCGAAGTACAGAACTAAATAAATTAATATTAATTACACTTTTTGGCAAATTACTAATTAAGAAATAAAAGCTTCTGCACAAAATCTTAAAATGAACAGGCAAGGTAAAAACCAAACAAAACAAAAACAGTGCATGTTGTAATTTTGAAGTATCAGTAGAAACTATCCTGCAAGATTTGTGATGGCATTGGATAATGCTAATGCAGTAGTGAATGAACCGGCACAGCAAAAACCAAACAAAACAAAAAAACAGTGCATGTTGTAATTTTGAAGTAGCTGTAGAAACTGTACCTGCAAGATTTGTGATAGCATTGGATAATGCTAATGCAGTAGTGATACCATTACGCCCTCCAGTAATATCTTCACCCAACAATAGCTTTGCAAATTTTTCCTTCATCGTCTCCACATCTGAAAATTGAATGGTGTGTGGTGGTTTTGCTTTGACATGAAAATGGTTGGGGCTTTCTGAGAGCTCCCAATCATGCGCACTCTTTTCATCCCTCTTTGTTGTCAACCATTTAGAAGAAAAAGATCCAAAAGCATCTTTGCTAGAGGAACAACTCAAATCGTCATCATCCAAGGAGTCAGTTGTACATCCATCTCCTAGGCTTGTCCTACTCTCATTTTCATAAGATTGATTGTGAAAGCAATTTTCAAGGCCATTGTATGTTGTTATCCCTGAAATATATAAATCATAATTATATACATATAACAACTGATAACTCAAGCAATATAACTGCATGAATTCCTTCCTGCCACCGATTGTATTAGTGCAAAGCTTTCCTCAGGTATATCGGAATTTCACAATACATACCGATAAATATCTAGACTTCTAGTTTGATGTCTGAATCCATAATTCAGAATCGTTAAAAAATGCAACTTGCAAAATTGCAAGATGTGGATAAAAAGTTATATTCTTAGTGAAATATTTAATGTTTATCCTTCAAAACATGATGAGCAAAAACATGGTAGAGTGCACATGTTATAATTTTCCAACCCTCATTTAAGTCCTATTGACTTTTGCTTTTGGTGAATAGAGGGACTGGAATTGAAGAAAAACTCTTGATGCCTGGAAGAGATTTTTCTTTCCCTTTTCCTCAGAAAATTATTCTAAGATCCAAACCCTGATGATGGTTTGGCAAGTCCTCCGCCGAATCCCTGCATTAAAGGATAAAGCAAAAATCACAGCACCCAGTCAGAAATGCAACGCATAAAATTTTTGATAAACCACTAATTCTACCATTTTCATTTGTCCTGTCATGGTCAAAAGGAATCACAATCACGATTGTCCAGAGGGGTAGAAATTACAAACAAATGTACATTATAAACTTCCCTCTTAGCAACAACCTCACGAGCGCAGATGCGAAAGGTGATCTGTAAAACTTGTCCTTATTGTAGAAAAATTAGATGTTAGCACATGCAACTGCAATTAACTACTATTATCATAAGGTATTTGAGCATCCCTATCCTTTTTAGCATCCCAAAATTTCAAGTCAAGGATTTCTGCTCCAGCGACCTCACAATAAAACAATAATAGGAGCAACTACATGCATGATATATATTTAATATGTCCACCCATCATTTTTCTTTTAAATGTTAATTTAGTTGAAATTTGAACTCACATTGTCACACCCCATTTAATGATCATTTAAATTTCTCTTTAAGTCTATCCATTGTCATTTAAAAAACCTGATTAAAATTTTTTTTTTTTATTATGTCCCTTGTTCACCATTTAGTAAATTTTTTTACAACAAAATATACATGAATAATCAAATTAAAATACTAACTGACTGCATACTGACTCAACCTCTATTACACTGCTAGACAGCGACTTTGAAAAGTATACTGGATGCAATCTTTAGTCTACTCTTTCTGAAATAAGATTTCATACAAAAGAGTGAGTTTGCATACTCAGTAAGTAAATGCATAATGATACTTCAATCTCAAATAA
>CATIWR010067097.1:0-12886 GCA_949677035.1 Omphalea diandra | reverse complement strand
TATATATATATATATATATATATATATATATATATCGTTTTCTCTCTCTTTTAAGTTTTGATGTTGGAAAATAACTTTCCATTTAGAATGGGAAGTTATTTTTTCATGTTTTAAGATATTTTTCTTTGACTTGGATGGTGTTTGGTAAAACTGAAAATTAAATGCTGAAAATTTAAGAGTTGAATTTTAAGTATTAAATAATTTAAATGCTGAAATTTTTTAATTATATATTTATTTGATATGAACTAAAAATTAAAAATGAATCTAATTAATGTTTTTGCTAAGTATAACTAATGAATAAATATTAAATGAATTTAGTTTTAAAGAGAGTTAGTTGATGTATTAAGGGTATATAAGTTATAGTAATAGAAATATTTTAATATTGTTGGATCAGTCTATTAAGTGATAATTTTAAGTTTAAAACTTTGACTTATTATTTTAAGAAAATTATAACTAAATTGAACTTTTTTGGTAATAAATAAATAAAGTTATCAAATAAGTTTAAAACAATAAGTGTTTAAAATTTTAATTTTAAGTACTAAATTGTGTTTATCAAACAACCTCTTACTTTTTCTTAGTAACGCAAACACTAGAAAATAACGAAAAATATTTTTTAGGAGAATATTTTCAGCAAACAAACAAAGTTTAAATGTTCTAAGATTTATAACTTTACATGAGATGCAACAGTTAAACACTTTAAATTTTCAAATTTAAATTAAGATAAATATGAATATTTATGAGTATTAATTTCATTAAGGATGTTGGGCATTTACTTAACTACCAGTTATAATAGAGAAGAATTAGAATGTTAATTATCCTATTAGTTTTTTTTAGATAAAACGTTACAAGCATGTAATATTTTAGCGAGTTTTATTTAATGCCTCATAAATTAAGTTTTATTTATTGCCTCATATATGTCTATTTAAATATTCTATTAATGAGAAAAATGAAATGTCTTTTCCCTAACAAATTTTGATGTGCCTGCGATGGATTCATGGCTCTTCGTCATTATCATTCTTTGCTCATGTGCTTTTCTACGTTCGCTTTTCCATCTCTTTATTCATAACAAAAACCTTCCACCAGGACCTCCTACCATACCAATCCTAGGAAACTTCTTATGGCTTCTCAAATCCTCTAAAAATTTCTCCACCATTGAGTCAATTCTTCCCCAACTACGTGCCAAATATGGCCCTATTATCACCCTTCACATCGGATCTCGACCTGCCATTTTCATAACCACCCATGATGTTGCACATCGAGCCCTTGTTCAAAGTGGCTCAGTCTTTGCTAGCCGGCCACCAGCCCTTGAAACCTCTCGAATCTTTTTCAGCAACCAACACACTCTGAGCACTGCACCCTACGGCTCACTATGGCGATTGCTCCGTCAAAATTTCATGGCTGTAATACACCCTTCCCGTTTACAGTTATATTCTCACGGTCGTAAATGGGCATTAGAGATATTAAAGAAGAAGCTCGTTGCAGAAACAAAATCATCAGAAAATAAAGCAATCACTGTAGTCGATCATTTTCAGCATGCCATGTTTTGCTTGCTAGCCTATATGTGCTTTGGGGAGAAATTTGAAGAGAATGTCATTAGAGAGATTGAACAAGTTCAACGTGCTTTCATTACTAATTTTATCAGGTTCAACCTTCTGAATTTCACACCAAACTTGGGGAAGATGGTTTTTAGGAAGATGTGGAAAGAACTTTTAGGAATCCGTCGCAATCAAGAGAAAGTCCTCCTCCCTCTCATTAAAGCTCGACAAGAAAAACACAACAGCAAGAATAAAGATGGCATGACGATTTTGTCCTATGTTGATTCTTTGTTAGGTCTTGGATTTCCAAATGATCATCAAAGAGAGTTTTCAGATGGAGAAATCGTGAGCTTGTGTTCAGAATTCATTAATGGTGGCACAGACACTTCCGTCACTACATTGCAATGGGTGATGGCTAATTTAGTTAAAGAACAAGAAATACAAAAGAAGTTACTGAAAGAAATCAACTCGGTAACAAAAATAGGTTGTGAAATCGAAGAAGAAGGTCTAAAAAGAATGCCTTATCTCAAGGCAACAGTTTTAGAAACACTTCGGCGACATCCCCCAGGACACTTCATATTGCCGCGAGCAGTAATAGAAGACGTGAAATTTGATGGGTATGATATACCAAAAAATGCAATGGTGAATTTTGCAGTAGCAGAAATGGCATTGGATGGTAATGTGTGGGAAGATCCTATGCAGTTCAAGCCAGAGAGGTTTATGAGTGAAGTAGAAAATAAAGTAGTGTTTGATATAAAAGGTATTAAAGAGATTAAAATGATGCCTTTTGGTGCGGGCAGGAGAGTTTGCCCCGCTATTTCCATGGCATTACTGCACCTTGAATACTTTGTGGCCAATTTGATTAGAGATTTTGAATGGAGTGGCAAAGTTGACTTATCCGAGAACCAAGAATTCACCATGGTCATGAAGAATCCACTTAGGGTTCGTATCACTCCAAGGCTGGGCATTTAGATGAATTTTAGCATTAAAGCATTTTACTAATTTTACTAAAGAAACATTCCAACAATAAAGACTTAAGATGTATGAATTAAACTCTCTTAGAAATAGAGAGTGCATTTATAAGAAGCCCAATTTTGCTTTATTATATATTCTCTTGCAAATAAAATTCTAATAAGGAATGATCGTATTAATAAGACTTTGGTACAAAAAGTATTGAAATATCTTTAGGCCGGCAAGATTTTAAACTTGAATCTCAGTTTTACATGATTATAACACAAGTGTAATAAGGTTCACCTCTCTCCTTATATTATAAGAAAAATCTTAAGTGCAGTTGAGTGTTTACACTCATCCAATTATATATCATATAGTATATATATATTAACTATCTATACAATGAAAGTGACCTGTAAATTGTACAGTGTTAGTAGGGGAGGGGGGTGGTGATTTTGTTATTCCATGGAAAAGTTTGTGCTTTTTATAAGGTGGGCTTAGTTTTTTTTGTCCCCAAAGACAACACTGTTTCTAATGGAAAAGTAGGGGTGGACTCCTATCTGTTTGGTTCGAGTGCATCTTTTTTGCCACGTTCTACATCTGGGTGGGGCTTGCGCATTAACCAGCGTTGTTTACGATCCATTGCATGGCCCTCTCGGCTCTCTCCTTTCTGTTGATACGCGTTACTTCCTTTCTCCAGCTTTTGAATCATGATTAGTCATTGGGTAAGCCTCATGCCTTCATCACCTGTTTTGCTGAAGTCGTGTCAATCAAAAAATAATAAGCTCCAAAATGCAAAGTAACTCGGAGGTGTGGACGCTTGATTATTTTGTTTTCTTTCACGCAATTATCTGCAGCAGAAATCATGAGGCATGGATTGTAATTGATTGGTTTTTAAAGAAATGGGTCTATGATATGCATGCTTTTATATGTGACTAATAAGTAGATGCAAACTGAGACTAATGCTACCTAAATTTATTATGATTAGTTATTACAATCTAAAGTGAGGATTTGGGAGCCCGGAGATACATGGGATTTTTTTTTTTCCCAGTGTTATTAACTAATGATGAAATTGAAGAGTATTGTTATTGTAATAACTATTTAATCATATTTGAATTGAATAATTTTGATCCTAGAAATATGAGATCAATTTTTAAACAGCTTAAATATGGATTTGCTTAAAGAGCATTTGTTGTTCTATTAATTACTTAATAATACTTGGATTGTTTTTTATATTATACTTGAATGGCGTGCCACTATTCCGATAGATATATATACATTTTTTTAATCGATTAACTATAAATATGGATGCAACAAAAGAGCTTTTGTTATTGTATTATCTATTTAATTTAATTAATTAATAATAAATGAGTTGTATATGACCCTATCACTATTGTATTATTGTGATATATAAAGAGGTTTGAAACCCATTTATATATGATGGATACAATCAAAGACATTTAAAACTTTAGAGTAATGTCGTTATTAAGTTGTTTATGTAATGAAATGACATAATATAATACTACCACATAAGCTAAGTGATATCGTATGAATTTGATAAAGCACACTTTTATTTATGTGATTTAGCTATTTGTCCGGTGTGGCCATTCACTTCCTTACCCTAGGATGTTATAAATTCATTTTCTTTGAGAGCGCCACAAAAGATGTATAAATTTTCTCTTTTTCGACAGCTGTGATGGCTTGATTAGCATAGCATCACATGTTCAAGAGAATGGAAAGTGGGAATATAGATGTTTAGGTTAAATAGTGCATGAAGAAGTCAAAGGCTATAGCTATAGCATATTTTATTATTTTTCTTAGGGCAATGTAATCTATGCATCGAGGGGTCTTTTTTTTTGTTTTTGGTGCTTTCTGTACTGCTACCTTTTCTTATCTGAGTTGAACTTTTTAACCCAAACTAAAATCATGGTTTTATATAACCATCAATGTTTACTTTATGGTCCCTCTTTTTATCTAGTCTATAGATGTGCTCATCATCATCACATTTGGCCTATCAATTTGCTCATTTATTGTGGTCAATTACCATATTTACTCTCTCAAATCCTTTGGTATGCAAATGTTACTTTTGTTTGTGTTTTGTTCTGCCCTTTCTTGACAACTCTTTGAAGCATTTTAAAATCTTGTTCCTCTCCTTCACCCTTCTTTTCTATTTAATGTTATTCCCATTAAAGCACACGTGTGTGTTTAGCCAACCTAAATTGTTGAGGGCACTTGGATTAGCTTTCAAAGTGCCCTTGTCTATTTATATTAGCCTTCCACGTAGCCATATGTGGCAAAAGCAATCATTTCCATATTGAGTGATATGCATTATTGATTGGGATTCAGATTTGGACCCGTTTTGGAACCGCCTTAGAAAGTTAGATAGCTCTAAGAGCAATTAAGGCCCCAAAAAAAAAAAAAGGATGTTATTTTCCCACAAACACACTTATTCATTATTAGAGAAATCTTTGAAGATGGAAAAAATTGATTGAAAATAGGAACAATTGTAACTTTAATTTTAATAAATCATCTGTTTTACCAACGTGTTGTAATGTTAGCTATAGAATTTTTTATTTCCATTCACTATCTTTTTGGTTGCTTTGCTTTTTAACTCTGTTTGTAGGAAGCTGAATGCACGAGCTTGCCGCAACACATGTCAGCTTTCTTTTATGTCATTAAGTTTTTGTTCTCTTTTGTCTGTCCATTTGTCAACTTGCCTTTTCAAAGAGTTCAGCCTTGAATAGACGTTTTTTTACTTTGTTTTATGCATGATTTGCTGTCTGTTTCTTGTATAAATTTTTCATGTGATTTACATGCCGTCACGCTTTGGCTATGGTATACAAATAGCAAGGAAAACAACTTGGTGCGCCTCACTTTATTAGTTTGTCTTTTTTAAAAAACCACATTTAGCCTGCATTTCTCCTAATTAACCATGATTCAGGAGATGCTTCCTTTTAATTTTCTTATGCACATGCCTTGGTTGATAGAGATGGCTCAACCTTCACAAAATTTACAAATTAAATTTCCTATCGAGGCTATTTTGAATGAGGCCTTTAGCCAAATTGTCGTATCAAATCTTGAATTTTCATATGACCACTCTGAAAATGGATTTTACAGGCTAGGATTCGGTTTTGCCATGGGGATTCTCCAGGGATTAAGTATTTGACAAACAGTGTTTCTAAATGGTACTAAAGCTTTGATGATGCAAGGAATGATGCCTCAGTTAGAGCTCTTGATGCTTTTACGCCAGATGTACCACATGAAAATCCTAGATTATAGCTATAAAACCCGAAACATTTACAGACTGTTTTACCATGGAGTTATGGCAAAGTTAGAGACTTGTTGTCTTGATTGACCACGGAATATAGACCAAGGGATCATGGGCTGTTGGAGCTGCACACTACCAAAAAAAAAAAAAAAAAAAAAAACCAAAATTTAAAGATTGCAAAATGTGGTATCTAAGTGTTTGCTAATAAGGTTAGCGATCACTTTTTGTGGTCTCTAAAATTATGGTCGCAAAGAATTTAGCAACCACAAAAGGGATGCGATTGCTAAACTAGCGATCACAACAACAATCGTAAAATGTTGTATCTATTTAAATACCATATATTATGTGGTAGCTAAATGTTAATCTATAAGAGATTATAAAAACCATTTAAAGACTATATAGAGACAATATTATGTGGTGTCTATTTAGAGACCACAAATAATGGTCTCTAAATGGTTTGTTTTATTTTAAAGATTTTTTTATTTATATTTTAAAAAGTATTTGTATGATATTTTTAAAATATCAATATTATATTTTACATTTAATGATATTACTTATATAATTAATTTTTTATAATTAATTTTTTATTTTAAAATTAAATATAAAAAATTAAGACTAATACTTAATCAAAACTATTCTATTAAAAATAAACAATAATCAAATATACATTACATCTAAGTCAAATTACATAAATCAAATATACATTACATTTAAAATAATAGAAAAAATGAAAACTCAATTACAATCTCAAAATTGAGAATAAAACTATCTTGAAAAATAGGAATCCCACTACAAAAGAAACTAGTTTTACAATCATTGGACTGTCCAATTTGATGATGTCTTCATTAAGAATCTGGCCATCTATTTAATGAAATTAATAAAATTAATTATATTGTTTTAAAAAAATAAATAATGGACTATTATATATAACTTTGAGGATTTTGTGGATCAAACCCATGACCAGTGGACACGAGGGAGACTCTGATACCAATTCTACCAAAAGCCCAAACTGATGGATAAAGGCCCAAAGAGGGGAGAAGAGATAAGCTCGAATCTAATTCGAACTGTAAAGTTTTCTATACAGGACACTTAATTATTGCCTTTATCAAAAGGCATCACATGGCTACAGTACAAGAGATATTCACATGTAAACAGGACATAAGAAAACAAACATACTGGGCTCCATGTGAGCTGGAAAGCTAATCACATGGTTACAGGACAAAAGAAACAAACACACCAGGCTCCATGTGAGCTGAAAAGCTAATCACATGTGTACAGAGCCTTATTAAAAGTAGACAATTAGTCAAGAGGGTTGGTCCTTTGATTCCTTGTCAGATGAGTCAGAAGGATAAGGATCTTGGGAACATCCAAGGATATCTCTTGAGACAGCCTGTGGACCTGATGAATCATATCCATGTGCCTTAAGTTCTTTTAGAAAACTGGCTGAGAGATCCGTTGGTGGATTTTTTGAAGAAGAGATTTGGACTGTTTTGGAGTGTTTCTTCTTGGTGATTTTGACCTTTTTAGCCTTCTTGTGGATAATTTGTGACTCCTCGGGATCTTTGTTTTTTCTTAGTAATGATACTCCTGATGTCTGTTGGGTGGCCATGAGAATAAGAGGATATGAGTGATGTCTTGCTATAAGGGAGATATGTTGAGATCTAGATAAAAAGTCTTGAACTAGTTGGTATCTCCCTTGATGTGTTGTACATCGAAGGTGTATTTACTAAACTAATCCTTCCATTGAAGGAGTTGAGGATTGGGAACTCTCTTTAAACATGAGTTTCTAAGTTCCCTTTCAACCCTAGGCTAAGCCTAAGTATTACTATACACTTCTTCCTTGTGTGATACACTAAGAGGACTGTGGAGCTAAAGAACACTATGGAGCTATTCCCGAAAGCAGTAAGGTGAAAGAGGACAGTGGCTTGTTAGGCCGGGAGTGCCAGGGTTTGATGCATTGCATTTTGTGAGAATCTGTGATAGTGAGGTGATGAAAGCTTCTTTAAGATCTGGGTTGTTCCATTACACAAATCTCAGATATCCATCGTGCCCATTGCGCAAACAATAAAGATATAAACCCAATTATCATCAGCTCTAACAAGAAAAAGTGAGGGAAAAAAAGAAGTAAAATACATGGAGATTAAAACCCAAATCCTAATAGCAGTGTGTGTGTGTGTGTGTATTCTTTGCACATAATCATTTCCACTAACTGCTAAAAAGAGATGAATTTACACAAATCTCAGATATCCATCATGCCATTGCGCCAACAATAAAGAAATAAACCCAATTATCATCAGCTCTAATAGTAAAAAGTGAGAGAAAAAAGAAGTAAAATACATGGAGATTAAAACCCAAATCCTAACAACAGCATGGTGTTTGAATTTTAAAGTTACACCTGCCAAAATATAATAATTTGTAGGACATATATAAAACTAATCAAATCAAGATCCAAACTTAGAATTTGTGTCTAAGATTCATATAATGAACATGCAAAAAATTATGGTTCCTAACTTCCCATTAATGGATTATATGCTCACCTTCCTCGATTTTCTCCAAAGAAGTAAACAAAGCTTTCCTCTTAGTCTTCCTCAGCCTATTGAAACTGAAACTGATAAATTAACTTATTAAAATTACTAGAAGGTGAAATTATATAACTAATAGGAGTTAAAAAAATTTATAGTTATAGAAACCTTTATCTTTAATCTCATGCACACTGTGGTATACTATGGAACTAAACCTACAACCCTAGACAATCCAATCACTTACAAACCTAGATAAACCCATAATATTATTCACAACTTCATGTTGACGCATTCAAGCACAATCAGCAAACAAGTTTTACCTTAACTTTCAAGAAATAATAAATCAATAACATAAGCCTCTGATGAATCAAAGGCCACTCAAACCTTGCACAGTTGGCTTGGACGCTTTGACAACACAATTCTATGGTACCTGCATAAAGCCAACAAAAGCTCACGCGAACAAATATCAAATAAAAAAAATGCATAACTTAATACCTAATAAATTATAAATTTAGATGTTATAATTAATGGAAGTGAAACATGATTTTTTTTGTACATAGCTTAGCGCTTTATGTACCATAAAAAAAAACATGGTAGCCCACACTTTTCGATTCTGATGTTTCCAGAATAGATATAATTCTCCAATCGTTGTTAAAATATCTGTCGCATTCTTCAAAATTGTCACCATTGCAATATTTATGTATTTCAAACTAAAAAGCAAAAATGTACTAGAATCAAATACATAAGAATGTTAGTAAATAAAGTTATAGAGGCTGAGATCAAAGAGAGACAATCGTGAATTGCTTTTCTTTTCACCAATGTATTACATTCAGAATGATTAGTATCTACTTCTCTTCATTGCACTCCTAAAACAAATTTAAGCTGCAGGTTATGATGATATACATACCTATACATGCTTGCTACAAGTATGCCAACAAAGATAGCATTAACAGGGATCCACACCCTTATTAATTTCCAATTAAGCTTATCTACTGAAATCACTCCACACAACCCCAATGGAACTAAAAGAACAAGAAACTAGTTACTAAGGGAATATGATTGAAGAAAATAAGAAATGGGTTTGAGAGATGAGCTTTTCTTCCTAAATCTACCCAAATCATATAACTCTCAAATCTACCCACGAGCTGTTTCTTATCACTAAAATAATGCTTCATAGAGGAATATTGAATTTGTCCTCCAGGAATCTATTACACCAAAAAAAATCCATCACAAAGAATTCCAATAAAATCCAAAATTGACCAAAAAGTAGAAAAGCACCCAAACATCATCATCAAATTTGATTTTTCCTTAACAACTTTAAAATCAAATGCAATAAGATTCAAATACCCTCTTAATGATTTCACTCAATGCACTCAAAGTGTTTATGGTATCAATAAACTCTCAAGTCAAAACAAGGGATGATATTGTCATAAGTTTGCTCATATATCATATCTCCACCACTTAATATGAGTTCTATGCATCAAAAATAAAAAAAAGGTATAAAATAGATTGTAATAAGGTTTGGGCTTAGGTTTGATAAAAAAGGGAATTATGGGTGAAAATTTATCAAAGGAATTAATTTAATTGACATGAATTCTAATTTTTCTTTGCACCCACAAATAGAGCTATCAAAATATTTTTCTTTTCTTTTCGTTTTCTTTTCATTATTTTCTAAATTGTTTTTAGTTTTTTATGCGAAAGTAAATATTTGTGATGATTGCTTTTGGTTACTTAGCATAAAACATATTTAGAATGCAAAGTATGCTCATAAATTGACAACCGTTTTATGAAAATAAATAATTATAATGAATATTCTTAGTTACTAAGTACCAACATAAAGGAGTAAAAATTCAAAATTTTTTTTAACAATTTGCTCAAAAGTGGTTCTCATTCTCATGTCAACTCAATTAAAATCTTTTAATAAAAAGGTAAAGAAAAATTAAAAAAGTTCAAGATAAAATTAATGTGGTATAAACAAAGAAAGGTTAAGGCTCAATTTGGATTTCTTAAGGAAATTAAATGAGGGCAGACTTTTGATGGCTTAATGGGGCTAACCTATATATCATTCCTACTTTTTAACATAAAAAATCATTAATATGGCCTTAAAATGCATAATAAGACAAGTTTTAGAATATGCAATCCAAATTTGACAATAATCAACAAAACAAATTATAACAACAAAAAATAAAAATGCTCATAAGCTTAAAAGCTCACAATTAAGGTTTACTTGTATTGACTCTTACATATTTTTCATTTAAATTAATTATCAAAGAAAATAAATACTCTAGCAAAAAAATAAATCATTTAATCATACTTGCATGCAATTTTACCTTAAGCAAAAAAAAAAAAAAAAACTCATGATAATCCAAAATCATTTAAAAACAAACATCAAGAGAGTAGACATTCCAAAAGAAATGATTATCAAGCAAAAATTAAAGGATGCCAAAGACAAAAGCATCATCAAAATCTTTAATCTCTTCCCCACACTTAAAGTAGACATTGTTGTCAATGTTGTAAAAAGTAGTTCACTCATAAAGAAAAAATAAAAAAATAAAAATAAGAATTAAAGTGCAAAAGAAACTTCCCTAAATGGTGAGCTTTGGTGGGAGTGGAGCTTAAGTGCAAAAAGGAGGGTGGCGAGTAGTTATGGTGTTTTCAAGAAGACTTATGTTAATAAGTTGTGAGTACAACTTAAGCTAGCAAAGAAATTATCCTATCTGCATAATAAGTCGTGGGCAAGTCTTGTGCTCACCAAAAAAAAAAAAAAAAAGAAGATTTAATGTGATAAGTCATGGGCATGACCTATGCAGACTAGAAAATAAAGCATAAGAAAACCAAAATAAAAGATTTACTAGTATAAGCCATGGACATGCCTTATCAAAAAGTGTTTGATTTTTTTTCTTTATTTAAATTAATTTTAGAGCATGCCAGAAAGATATCAAAATGCAAAAAAATAAAAATCAAAATAAAAATGCAATGAAAATCAAGAACATAAAATTATAAAATTAAAAATATTGGGTTGCCTCCTAACAAATGCTCTTTTAAAGTCACTAACTTGATTTCTCCTCTTTGTAAAGGATTTTACAAAGAATGAGTGAATTCATAGAAAATAAGTTGTTTCTTAAGGACCATTTTCAGCCTTTTATATTAGAGACCTGTCAATTTAAATGAAATAATCACATGTAAGGTTAAGTTTTCTCCAAAAAAAATATATATTTTAAATAAAAAAACAAAGATTTAAGTTCTAAAGTTGGAGGAGTTTCAATAGCGGATTTCAATTTTTGGTAGAAGTTGGTTCCTCTAAAGGCCAAAATTTCCTTTCTTTTGCCTTCAATCCTTCTTGACCCGTAAATTTCTCTTTATGTTATTCATCCGAAGCCTATGCATCATCACAAGAATTAAGAATGATACTTTCTAAAGGATCTTCTAATTTAAATGCATTTGCACACATATCAATGCAATCAATCACATTTACTTCATGTTTAATTATGTTAAGATGTTTCATGGATTTAAACACATTAAACACTACTTCATCATTGATTCTGAGAATAAGTAAACCTTTTTGTACATCAATCAAAATATTAACAGTAGCGAAAAAAGGCCTACCTAGAATTAAAGACATTGCTCTATCTTTCTCCATATCCAACAAAATAAAATCAGAAAGTATAATAAATTTGTCTGCCTTAACTAAGACATCTTTTACTATTCCCTTAGAATATTTAATACTTCTATCAGCTAGTTGTAAAGTACTAATAGTTAGTATCAATTTATGTAATTCAAGTTTTTCAAAAATTGAGTATGACATTAAGTTCACACAAGCACTAAGATCACACAATCATTTTTCAAATTGAATATCTCTTATTATGCAAAGCATAGAAAAACTCCCTGAATTTTTTAGTTTCGGTGATAATTTATTTAAGAGAATTACTGAGCACTCCTCATTAAACTTTGTTATCTCATGCTCTTCCCATTTCTTTTGTTAGAAATCACATTCTTACAAAATTTTGACATAACTTGGCATTTGCACAGCTGCATCAAGAAAAGAAATATTAACATGTACCTTTTTAAACAACTCTAAAAATTTCTCAAATTATTTATCCAAATTAGCTTTCAAAATAAATTCAAAAACCATAGTCAACATATGATTCTTTGGACAATCGAATTTAAAAGAATAATGAAACTATGAAAATTCAAAATAAAAAACTTACAAAAAGTTATAGACTAAAAGCAAATAAAAGGAAAACAATAAACAATTAAAGTTGCAATAATCAAATTTAACAAGTTAAGATTATTTGTTCACTTAACCACTCCAATAGATTTCAATTTATTAAATTCAATCAAGATAATTTATTATTTTCATAAACTAAGATTTTTCCTAAAATTACTTAATATTCACTCTCGAGATATATTAATTTTACTTCTATCAAATAACTCTTAGATCCCTCTATGCAGTTCTCAAAATAGAAAGCGCATTAAACTCTATAAAAAATTGCAAAATTAGATGAATTATATATATATATATATATATATATATATATATATATATATATATATATATATATATATAAATAAAAAAACAAAAAAAATTATTTAGAAAATTATAAAAAATA